>DWME01005807.1:0-14417 GCA_018244795.1 Parelbella ahira ahira | reverse complement strand
GAACAATAATGTTTTAACAGCCAATCTTAATACTGCATTTCTGTCTTCGTTTGACTTTTGAATACGTTGTGATCAGATTGAAATATAACTAACTACCTAATGCAATCAAGTTAATTGACTAAGTACATAGCGGAATGGTTAACAAGTGAATAAGAAGCCTACTGAGAGCGCAAAGATTATTGAGTAATTAATAATAGTCGAGAACATTATTCTTGCTATCACCACTGTAAAGGGAATTGGGTGTAAAATGAATAGAACTATTACAGAACGACAACTTCTTTGAGCCCTTGATCGTTATCAAAACGTATGATTTAACTTTTGAAATCCACTCATTTATTGTAAGGTTCTTCTAGACATTGATTTACGTTGCTAAATCTTTATTTAGCAACATAAACAGATAAATCGCGCAACAACAGCGGGACTGGAAGTGGAAACAGTGTTGCATGGACACCCGCCGAGGCCGCCGGCGCGTGACGTCCTGTGCTCATTATGACTATTATAACTTTGTTGTACAACGCATAAAAATTCATTTGAAATACCATATTATAATGTCTTGTGCTAAACTACTAATATACTACTCTAAGTAGATAACAATGACTCAGTTTATACGTTTGATGTATTCCGGTATGGTTAATATGTTAGGTTATCCTTAGTCTGTGGAACCATATAACGATTTGATAATCAATATTATTAACAGTCGAGGACCTTTAATGTAAATAAAATAATATAAGTTAGGTATCCTTCAGTTTAAATGATGAATTGAAATATTTGCTTTGAAACCAGGTTTTCCTGGGTCTGTTTTTATAGCGGAAAAATAATAAATAATACTTAATTATAGTTAATAGATACGTACTTCATAAATAGTGACTTGGAGAGCATTTATGTGTTAAGGTTAGAAAATATATTATGCTTCTGTAGGTACATTCTGGTATAGGGGCATGCTATTATCCTATTAAATGTAAGGCCCCTGTTTACATATTGGATGTGTTCATGTAAAAATATCAAGAATAGGCAAGAAATTAGTTATATTCACGCGAAAATATGAGAGAATTAAATAATCTATGAACATAATTAACAGTACATACACAAATGTTGTACAGCATACAGGTTTATATTTTGACACAAGATATAACATTAATAGACTTTTGTAACATAACAATTTAAAGCATAAAATACATACATATAAAAATATGGATAATACAATTATGTATGTATGTATGTAGTGTAAGGAGTTCGCTACAATGCCATTGTTAAATATCCATTGTTTAGAGTCGCTGGTAAAAAGTAATTATTTATGATGGTGTATCTACTATACATAATTATTCACAGAGACAAGACACGTTGTCATTATAAATATGATACAAAGATAATTGAATATTACGGTAAATTAATGACAATAGGGGCGGGCCCCAATTCCATTCTGGGACTTATAACACACAACTGATCAACCGTAGGAGTATACTGCACTCTTCCTATCACTTTGGGGAATCACAGACACGATGTTACGGTATGTGACAGTTTAACTGGAGTGTAGGATACGCTTAAAACGGTACAACAGCTATTAAAAACAGCATCGAGATAAAATAATCACAATGCGGTACTATGAAAAAGAACACCGACATTCGGCGAGGTTGCCGGAGCATGACATCCTGTTCGGTCAACTGGTGTTCAGCGGCGCTCGAGGGCACGGCTTCCCGCCGGTGCGCGCTGCGCGAGTGTCGTACACCTTTAATTACGGGATTTGTATTTGAATACTTCAGGAATTTTGGGAATACTTTAGGAATTTAAGGGGTTCCTCTGGTTATATAAGCTTATATTAATTTTCGAGAGCGAAAGCACAGCCGTGTAGCCGTTTATAATTTATTTCCTTTTTTCCTACTTGTCAGGGGCTATTCATAAAACACGTTCGCAAGCCCGGGTCGGGAGGAATATTGCTTAGCGGCACGCTAGCAATTGTGACAAAGGGGAGGAGGGATCGATGGAAACGTGACGTTTGCAGGTGATCAATTTTATTTTGATTTTTCTCGTAACATGTTTTTTATTTTATTCTTCATCGTGAATGAGCGACATTTTTCAATAAAAACTTCTGTACCGAAGAAAGATATTTCTGACGACACTTACGATTTCTGGTTAATATTAAAGATTGTTTATTTAAATGATGATGTACTGATGTAAATGTGTATGAAAATATTTGATATTTTAGAATTTGTGAACTTATACTTGTTCCCAAACATCATTACATAACGTAACGAAAAAGGCAAAAAAAAAAAACAAAAAAAATATTTAACGACGTTTTTATAAAAGGTCTCAAACTATATGCCTCGAGTAGTACGTTATTTATTCTTACACTACCTTTTATCATTTACTTTATTAACGGGTTATTAAAAAAAGTATTTCAGAAGCTCGAACACCTTTCCAGAGTTTCAGTTATTTCCACAATAGATATGAACAAAACTGGTTCGTCGCAGACAAAGCAAAACATAGAAACAATTAGCATTTCTAAGGTTAGTTTACGTATGAATGAATCTACTTTAAACCTAACAGCACATAAAGAGTCTTAAAAGCAGAAATAATCAAACACATTCACAAAAGTAAAATCGAATATAGGTACCTTGTGATATGGCACAATAACAGAAACATTAAGGTACATTATTTAGCAACAATCAGCCCTCAATATATGTACAAACACGTTACATTTACTATTAATTGACAGCGATTCGAGAACAAAGGTGCTATGTATTTAAACGTACATCCAACACGAAGCGGGTCAAAGCCATTCCGATACAGAACCAATTTCGTATGGAATACATTAACTTGCACGACACGATACGTGTAAACTAAATTAACGCTGAAGCACACGCGTTCTTTATATTAAATTATTCAAACCTAAAATGTACTCTCATTGAAAACTCATTAAGATTTGTCTTCGCACGTAAAGTAATTAAAATTCCACAGCAATAGGTACTTGTATCATACAGAATCACGAGCCAACGAATGTTGCCTTTATACCTGTGCTCTGTATATACCGCATCGATTTTATCGCAGACGTTAGTAACAATACACAACACTCATAACACGATAAAGACCAAGAATACATTTGATTACTCGAATTGAAATTCGTTACAGCTTTAGTACAGCGTAAATCTATTTCAGCACCTGACAAGATCAAAGAGTGTACCTATATACAGTTCAAGGCCCTTAGAAAGACGCAAAAGATATATTATTGAAAAGATTATCTCCATGACAGTAACATTATGGTGATCCCTTCGCGGGTCACGTTTCCCTGGTACCGAAGCCTTGGATGAAAAGTAAGGACGAGAACAAGTTTACATTTGCAATTGACATTTGGCCCTCGAGCAAGACAAAGCTGCCCGTCCGAATGGAACTAACGATCTTGACACCAATGTACTATTGTCCACACGACGTTTGTTACCAAATACATCGTCCGACGCCATCGATTTATGAGTAGAGACGCCACAATATCTCAGATTAATGACCGAGGTGGACCACGTAGGTCTATTCGAAATTGATGGATAGGCAATCAGGATAATATATTCGGGATAGGCCTGCCGAACACGCGAATTTCGTGTTCATTACGACGATAAGAGCAAACCTATTTTTGTCCGTGTATTATACAACATACATGTGGGTACCTATGTATTAGCGGTTTATATGATTTGTCGCATTAATATTACAGTAGTCTTTACCACAGGGCGACAATATAAAAGTGACTTTTTAAATGTAATTTTACTTAAAGAAAACTAAAAATAATATTTGAGGTAGGCAGAGAACAGAGAGCACCGAGTGACAAATACATATCTTCATCCTTACAGACTTACTTACCCGTTAATGCTCTGGGGTGATGATATAACAATAATAACCATAAATGATAAGCCATAAATAGTACTTGAAATTTGGCTTGTGTTAACTCTGTTCGCGAGGCTGTAGTGATAATATTGTGTTGAAATAAAAAAAATAATGCAATAAATAAAGCCATAGACAAGCGTATTCAATCTCAGACTCCCTCGTGTGTCGCTGTGCAACTGACTTCAAGTTGCACTTCCGCTCTTGGTGATTGGACAAAGACAATAGACTCGAACAGCTACATAGTTGATAATAAATGGGACACGTGTTAGCTTGAAATAAATAAATATCTTGGGACATCTCGACACACGGCCATCTGATCCCAAAGAAGGTTCGATGAGAGCTTGTGTTATAGGAACTCGACGGCTAATAAGCTACACAGTTATGCACAATACGTGTATACAATACAATATATGCAATACAATAAATACAATGCAATATATACAGTGCAATATAAACAATACGTAATATATAATGATATGTAATTATATAGTTTTTAACTTATACATACCTAATAAACGAAAAAATTTGAACTATGTACATATATAGTGGAACATAGTTAGTCCAATTTTTTTAAAATATTAAACATTGTTTGTAGCGCTGACCTCCGTCGTGGACACGGATTCCTCGATTGCCATTGGCAGTGATCTTGATGCCTCTTTTTTGTCATTTTTTTATAACGCGGATAAGTATTTTTTTGTACGTTTAAACCTTACAAAAACGATGACTAATAATCATAGACACTCGGTACCTGCAAACGTAAAATAGTTCTAAATTTGTTCACGATATTACTGTTGCGTAAAATTTTAAGCCAATTTTCTGCATCATTGCTCTAATACACATTTCTGCACCGCTGGAAGGGCAAAAAAATTAATGACACTATCAAGACCGTCGCCATATACGAGCAAATTTCGTAGAACTGAACTCACGTAGCAGCGATAAAACTTTTGATATCAAAATGTTTTTTTTTATGTCCGGACGGTAACTAGACGGTAACTGGAGTCACCGAGTACAATAATTGAAGTTAATTCCTTAAAAAAATTATTTTTTGGATAAATTTAAAACTTAGGTATCAGATAAATATTAAGTGAAATATAAAAGAAGTTGTCGTTGTCACAAATATCTATAAATTAAAAGACCAAACACCAACATTCTTCTTTTCTAACTTAACAGTCTATTTAAAAAAACTCAGAAAACAAAACGAGGAGAAAAGTTAATTTTCCAAATGCACGAGGGGTAAAATGAAAAAGTACAATTTCCCCGTCCGTTCGTTACCTAAACATAGTTTCGCTCGCATAATTCCCAACACTGTTACAGAAACGTTCTACCGGTACTTGTTTTTGAACTCGAGCCGTGTGAACGTTGCGGCCTTGGTTTTATAACACGTAGAGCACCTACGAGGACTTTACGGTTCTGTTTTATACGATCCCCGTATACCTACTACTTTTAACGTACATATAACAACAGTAAATTCACTCTGTCAAATGAAAAACGTAAGTATAAATGACGATATATCACGTGTGTAAAAAAAAATAAGACGTAGATACTAAGTATAACGCGAGGTCATTAGGAGAAGCCTTTAAGTATTGAGCTGAGACAGACTGATCATGATGATAAAGCATAGCATAGCAATCACGCTAACTAGACCGTCTCGTTGGTCCAGTCAGCACTCACGTTGGTCAACCACTCGAGCAACGAGGCAGTGTAGTTATTTAGAAAATATACAAAATTCTACATATAATTAAATGCACGATGCACTGTAATTATTTGAAGTAACTTTGTCCGAGCGGGTACCAAGCACCCGTCACACGTCAAATTACAGCGTGACACTGAGCGCGCAAGGTCACCAAGTCGGTCTCAATACCGCGTCCGTTCGAGCGATTTTCCTACGTTACTAAGCAATACTAATGATAACTATAGCTGTAATAACTTATGAGAGGTTAAGTCCGGCCGACCTTGAGAAAGGCTGTGAAGAAACAATGATTATTTAACGATTATCACGTTACAAAACAATACATTAGTGAAGTTACAATATCTTGACAATATTTTTCATCGTACAGTAACAATGTAAATACAAGTTTATTAAAAAATTTTAAGTAAGTGTGACTAGTATTATAGTTCTCTTTTCAAAATTTGTAATTACTAATAGCTATCGCATAGTGTAAGCAGAATAATAGGAGAATCAATTTTCCTTGATGATGTTTCATACGTTTCTAAATACTGTCATAGAATAATTTTAAACATGACATGCCTATACGTCGTATTTGAGTGTATTTTACTGTGACGATTCACCAGATACGTCATACGTCCCACCATGGAATAGGGGATGAACGTACTGTCCTCCGGTCACGAGGAAAGTACATTAAGTCTTTACAAACCTTATTTTTGGGTTACGTACACAAAAACTAATCTTTATATCGGCCGTTTATATTCATATCGCATGCAGCCAATCTTAAAAAAAGCTGCAGCGAAAGTACGGCCACGAGAAATCGTTTGTGGTCAGAATGACAAGTACATGCAAGGTTATAGGGCATTAGTTGATCTCTATACCGCATCTCGAACACTCGATCTCGCTATTGCTGCGTCAGCCGTAGAAAAAGAAGAGTAAAAAATATCTTATACATATTATACATATGTATATATGCACACATGTAACAATTTTTATTGGGTTTTCATTAATACTATGGCTTTTAGGCTTTTAATTATTTACAATATGGCTCAAGTCTCGTGCGTTTCCGTATTCCGGCTGTACCAAATTACGTGAAGTTGTAATAAAATTCAAATGAAGTTATCAAATGTAGAACGACGGAATCGACACGTAAAAGTTAAAACATTGATTAAATGTTAGGTCAAAAAAGACAAGTGTTATTGCTATGTATACGATAATTATAACAAACTAGATGTTTTCCTAATTTGTTTATCTAACAGATATGTATATTGAATATTGAAAATCTAAACATTCATTCCAACAGTAATAATTCCGACCTCCTTCCGAATTATTCGAAACGAGATTCCTTGTTTCGACCGTAATCCTGTTGACATTGCAAAGAAATGAAATATACCCTTTGTATACCCAGGATATATTTTAATAAGCGATGAAAAATTCTGACATATTTACGAAGAACACGATAATTCTCGTTTCTTTATGAACGGAAGACTTTCAAAGATTGAACCACTTTCACGGAGAGGACGGTTTTGTGTGGTATTTGTGTTACCGCTTAAAACAAATGTAAGGAAATGGCTGATCGGAATAGAAATGCACTGATGCCTCTTCCTCACATTGGAGTCTTTCAGTCCTCGATCGCATTGTGGACACAGCAGTGTGTGGCCACAACGCACTCATCGGGTAATTGCAGCGTGGATATTTATTAAAACCTTGGAGAAACATCGAGTCCAATCGAGGTCGGTTACAGGAGCGCTGTCAACCCCAGGAATAAATTAAGAATGCCTATGAAAGAGCAAAACGTTCTTACCACAATGTGGATGCGACTGATACTTGTACTTTGCTATGAAAAATACACTACTTGTTCTTTTGCCGCCGTATTCTTTAGCCATCTACCACGAGTATGGTGTTTTAAAGATAAAAGACATATAAGACAGAAGTATTAAAAAAGCTTCTAGAATATTCCAGATTATCAAATCCGCGATATAACTATGGGACCAAGTTAAACAACACGTACATATGTATATACATATATATAGCATATGTTTTGATTTATTCACATTAACATAATGTACATAATTACGTATAATACCTGGCGATACGCAAAACGGACGACTTCGTAACAACAATATACGCATTAATTTTCTGCAAGTTTAATACAATTGATACATAACAAGCAAGAGCTGTAACGTACGCAGAACCGAATTCATTGTGTTCGTTCATTGAATTAATTAGCATCGCTGGACGAATATCATTAACTGTAATGGTACAGGAACTATATTTATATAATGATACGAGAACATACCAGCCTCGTTTCAGAACAAATAGCGTCCATAAAGAATTCGTTTCAAGGCCCGCTTTGCTCAAAACGGTGTTGCGATTCGCGTGACATGTTACATTTATTAAAACATATTACTAGCACGCAACTGTACCAATTAGTTATGTAACATGCAAAGTACATTATATATATTTTAAAGTTACTATGTTTCTATATGTATATAAATAAATGTATAGATTGAAATCCATTTCACAATAACGTACATCGTTAGTTCTTAAAGAACTCATATTAACTCTATAGTATTAAAACAGATTTTACAAAGCGTTTTAAATCAAAATATGTTGTATCATTCAATTATTATCGTAGCTGAGTAACGTAATGCATAAAGAAAGGTTAAATTAATTAAACCCCTTAATGTATACGCTCACGTAAGTTCACCTTGGCAGTTATGATTCATATAATTAGCAAATAATGTTCTATCTATACACAAAACTTGATATTCTTACCATAAAAACAACCCACTTCAACCCAAAACCCACTACAACTCAGTTCAAAAGTCAATAAAATTTATGTCCAATAACGCAGTAAATGCATCCCGCGCGTAAACAAAACGACGTCATAAAAAGCGCGCGAAAATATATTCGATTATTTATGGGATGTTCGCTAATGTGACGTGTTAGATGAATTTTATAAGCACCATTACGCATGAAAACGACAGCCAGGAAAGCATGAATTATTTACGTGGTGTTGCATGATTGTCGCAAGAATACGTTGGGAGATTAAAATGTTGAATGGCAATACGAGTATCATCAAGGTTGCTCAATTTGAGGAGTTAGAACAAAGGGGGTCCGTTTCCGAACGTGGCTGGCCACGCGGCGTTCAGACTTGCGAAAGCCACAATCGAACGTATCCGTTACGACACCCGTAACTCGTGCATTCGCGGTGTTGCCACACTACTTACAGTGTAATGTAGGATTTTTTGGCTCGCCAGATTTACCCGTAACAAATATTATTCCGCCTAAATGACTAAAAGTTTAATTACGGATCGTTCAAAGCAGAATTAAATCAAGCAAATTAATTATATGGATTAAACTATTTAAAGCTGTTAAAACTAAAATTAATTTATAAGAAGTGATAGGTGTTCACTTTAAAGAACCTAACTACTGAGATTTAATAATCAGGGTGTCATAAACGCTTTAAGCCCTTTAAAAGCGAGCGACAAAGCCGTTCAATAAACAAAAAAAATCACATAGGTATGTTTAAACTCTATAAACGTGTGGAATAAAAACATGTTTTATAGATCGCACAAGCTTTGGATTAACTATAAAATTTCATGATGTTATTATTTATTTTTAAATAAAGTTCCGTTCTGAAGTAAAGATAATATATATGTAGATCAAAATAAACAAATTTAACGAATGTTTTTTGTGTTCATGTATTCATTATATTTGTGTTCAGTTCATTTTCTCAAGTACGGATTACTTGAGAAAATGAAATGTCAATGTAGGTCGCTTTTTGTATAATATTAGTATGTTCAAGTAGAGTTCAATGTACTCAATCGATTCTGATTCATTAGTCTATTATGCTGTATCTAGCACTAGACTTAATTATTTTGAACAATAAACCTTTCGAAACGTGATTAACTGTCTAGTTAGTCTAGTGGTTCTAAGCTGGACTGCTGAGCAAGAGGTCCTATGTTCAATCCCCGGATCGGGAACACTGTCATTGGGTATTTCCAACTTGCAATTCTCATTAGTAGCACGGAGTTGAGATAACGTACGACAATAGGCACACCCTCCATTACATGGTACCTACGTACAAATTTGAGAGTATACTATATTACATTCTATATATTAGATAATACATATATGTCTATGTATTCACAATTTTTATTACATACACATATCACAATTACTCTCCATCAACCACGTTTGTCGGGAACAGAAGACTTTTAGGCAATAAGCACACTATTATACCTAAGTTCGAAGTTTTATTACTGCCAAAGTTATGCTATTTAAATAACTGAATCTTATGTTTCGTACTGCCTACCCCTTCGGGGATTACAAGCGTGATGTTACGTTTTTTTTTATGTTTTGTATATATAGAACATGGTTAACACTCTCATCATTTATGAACCCATTAGCTAGCTTTAATGAGATATTTAGATTGTGAGACGCAAACAACTTGAAAGCGCAATGGCGGTCGCAAACGTGACTTTGTGCCCAGACAACGTTGCGCAGTACTGACTAATACACTGTTGACAAATCCTCACAGTCCACAACATGACATTTGGCAAAGTGATCAATTATGACTAACTACTGTCATTACACGTATCGAAGTGATATTTTCTTTTGTCGAGTGAAAGGCATATATTCATAGTAATTTTAATTGTGGCATCTAGACCAAAATTTCGATACTAATGCTTTTGTTATGAGTACGCTAGGTCCCTTACGGACTAGGCAGAGTCGAAGTGCCAAAATGTCAATCCTTGCAAACAGACTTGCTTCTTCGATACTCAGAGTCTCCCTATATTCACCTTATTAAATGTACTTATAATCGTTACGATGTACAATAATTAAACGATAAACAATTTTTCAGTAATACCTCCATAAACCGGCGATTAAACGCTTTTCCGTTGAAAATTACGATTCAATCACGCTCGCTATTGGAAAGCTCGTGTTTATTACTACTATCTTTCTCAACGATATTAAATGAAACCGTTACGAATATTTCAGCAGTGCCAAACTATTTTTTTAATAAAAATAAATAAATAAATTGTAAATTCACCGTGTTATAGGTATACGTATAGGTACCAAGTATAGCCTCGACATTAACAGCTCGAACTTTTTGAGTTCAAACCTTTGACGGTTTTCAAAGCTGTTGGAAGCTGTTGGTGTAACTATGTTGGAGCTAAATCCCTGCATTTATAAACTATTCGAGTACAATGCAAAGTTGGGAGTGCGCGCGCGACAGCGCTAGAAATTTCTGTTTGCGGTAAAGTTGTAGCTTTGCGTAACCGACGGACGGAACGAATCGTAACGACGCGCCGCGGACTCGTTTCCTGCCGGCCAAGTTGCACGATAGTTCTCATAAACGACAAACCTTTGATATAAAGCAAACGTAACAATGTAACATCACGCCTGTCTCTTCTCGATGTGATAGACAGTGGAGTGTAAAACACGTTACACCGGCCGTGTTATACGTCTCATGGAATACAGTCCGCGATATATAGCACGCAAATGAAAGCCCTAACATACGCCCTTTCATTATGGGCGTAGTTGATTGTCAAAAATAGAGTGACAGCAATTCTATTTTGTAGTTCAGTTCAAGAAAAAAAGAATATTCAATTCATTAAACAGTTTTACATGTAATACAACTCGTATACACCCCTGAAGATAAAACAAACCAAGTTATACCGACATAATCATGAGATGATCCCTGTAATCGTGTTAATAGTTATTGACACAATACCAGAGTATCCTTTTATTAACAATAGATATAATTCGGTACACCCGCGCGACCTTAACCCGCAACAGTTGTGACAATCGTCCTCGCTCCTTCCTAATACGGCCAGCGAGCACGCTGTTGAATTCTGATTCGTAATTATGGATTACACAAGGATACATATATAGCTCTAATTAAACATATTATTATACTTTGCTAACAATTTGATATCCCTAGTTGTAGCACGAGATTTGTGTCCAGAGTATGACAACAAGCTCACCAATAGCTATTCCATGATGGGACACTAAGACTGATAAATTATAAAAGGTAGTACACTTCTTTGCCTGATGTCATTATTTTGCTAATAATAAGCAAGCGGGTTCATAAATAAACTATATCATATCAATATCAATATTAGGTATCATTAATTTAATGATTTTGGATGCGAAAAACCTTCCAGTTAATGCGTACTAAATTACTAGGTTAAGCTTTTTCAACAAAAAAATACCTAAAAAATTTCGTATGCAAAGGAAATTTCTAGAACTAGAAAGTTACATTAAGAAACTATAGATTCTTTGTATGACAAATGTTTATGTCAAGAATGAATAAAAACTACGAGTGTAAGTAAAATTTAAACACAGCGGGAAGCGGCGCCGCTCACCGAAAAATATTTAAGAAACAACAATGCTAAATGGATAAATGTAAATTACATATGAATAATACAACTAAAAAAAACCTTGAACCGTTTAATTCTTCGTAGCAATAGGCACTTGCTGCTGTATTATTACATTAGTAATGTAATTTATAGACAAATTTGAATCGAAATCTAGAATTTTTGATCAAACAATTTGCATATGGATCTGTTCGCGAAAAATTTGGGTCACATTTGATTTAAATTAAACACACCGTGAACTTCACACATTTTTGTTTCAATATTTCTTCGTCGTAATGCATCGCTATTTTTAATGTTTTAGTTACTTATAAATATCTACAGCATATATGTAAGCATAATATATAAGCATAATGAAATATTCATCATTTTCATAATAAGTTCGTAATAAGTTACATCAATATGGATTGTTAATCGTAGGTTTTGGACGAAATATACAGAAGTAAATTTATTTACATTTTCAAAAAAATAAATCACAAAAAAGAACAACGACGTACCTACATTTCGAAAGCACATATTATGCTTCTTATCAAATCGAACCGGACTTGCAGATAAACTAACAAAAATATTGTGTCGCCGTAGATTGCGTGTCCGTCGAAGCCTTGTGCTAAATTTTAAAGTAAACAAGATAATATAACGATAAAGACACTTTGTCATAGAGCTATTTAAACAACAATAGATAAGAAACGAAAGTTATTATTTCCTTTTGAAAAATAATGTAAAACGTAACAAATCTATTGTTTGTAATGTGTATTGTCTGTAAAATACATTAAACAAACAGAATCGCTCATTACATTCCATCCATTAATTGGTAAACACGAAATGTATCAAATTTCAATGAAAGTAATCAAACACAGAAATATCTACAATAACCATTAAATGAGGCATATAAATATGTGCATGCCAAATATGTAATAAAATACTTCAAAAGCGGTAATTGGTACCGGTCCGCTCCAGTCCGGCTAAATGCTTTTTATGACAACTTTCACCACCCGAGAGCAAAAAGCACTTTAAAAACCCCGCTCCACGGTGCCCGATGAATCCGTACCAATAATGAATAGCGAAGTTACCTGAAACAAGTATAAAAATATCGTTATTACGTGCAATATTACCCATAAAAGTAAAGTGGCCAAGCCGTAAACTTAACGGTACATTTGGCAACATTTTATTTATGATACAGTTCCACCTAGTACCCCTGTCTTAGTACCAGCGACTTGCTATCCAGCCTGTATTCAACGATATTAACAGTTTGCCATCTATTTTAGCAAATATTGTATCACTCATGATGTCTATCGGCAGATACGCTGATGCAATTTTAAGTAGGTAGATATTGTATGTAAAACTTATGCGTGAAGCTTGTCATATAACAAAATGCATGCCACAATAATTAAATACGGTTTTAATAATTTACTTCTACAAAAAAAGGAATTAGCTTGGTTCATCTATAAATCACATATCATCATCGACCCTTTTAGCGTTTGTTTTCTAAAAAGAAGTCCCCTCTCGGAATAAGAAGGGATTCCTACAAACTGCTAGATTGTCCAAATGTAGGTTTGCAGACTGCAAGTTTTAAAGAACACTAGAAAAACTGTTACACCAATTAATATCTAACTTTGAAATTTCCTAATAACACATCTCGTAGCATAAGTGCCACATTGAAATAGTTCCGCGATTTCGATAGTTTAGTCAGACAACACCTCAAACGGCAGGCAGCCTTATACTCGTATAATGAAAGTCGAAGTATATTAGTCCGAGCAAGAAAAATGTTCTGCTGAAAATATAGAACGTACACAGGCGGTCTTCCTTTTGTTTTTCCTCGGAAACTATTAAGAAGGACCTTTGTGTTTCCTGAGCAAAAACAAAACCTAATATTATTGCACTTTGATAAACAATGCTTATTACAATAAGGAACATTAATTATTATTCATTTACAGCGAATGTACGAGTGAAAAATAAGGGCTTAAATATGTTAAATATAATGACGTCACGTCTACGTACATGAAATACAATGTAATCTGTTTTCAAATTTAGAAAAAATCGTATTACTTTAAAAAGCAGTATAATGTAAAGAAATTTGTGACAACCCTACTTTTAACAAGCAGTGTAATGTTTTGTGACAATCCTCCTTTTAATAAGCAAAGTAATGTCTTATGACAATGGTATTTGTAATAAGCAATGTAATGTGGGAACCCTATAAACAGTGCGTACTCAGCACACGCTCGCACTACGCGTTATGCACTGCAAACAGTTAATTTGAATAATAGCTTTGATTTATGATTGTTACGTATCTCATTTAGATTACCCAATATCAATCCATACGGAATAATCTTTAGTGATTTACTGGTTACGTGCTGATCATTACAGATTCTTTGTTCGCGTGTTGCCTATTCATATAGTACTACTAAGTGTTTTTTATCATCACGGCTGTATTTATCGAGGGGGGGGGGGGGGGGGGGAGGGGAGTGTTAATGTATTTTTAGTTGTACCCACCGTGAAAA
>DWME01005806.1:0-14422 GCA_018244795.1 Parelbella ahira ahira | reverse complement strand
TGTATAAAGATGAATAGAGTAGAACAGATCGTAAAACACACAATAAGAAATCGACAAATTAACAAGCGATAGCGAGAGGCGACAGTGACACGAGTCTCGTAATTATTTTTAATGCGCGCGCGGCCGAAAGCTGCCAGGGCGCGCCTACACGTATATCTATTGGAGCTACGAGATATATGTGTTGTAAACAGTTTCTGAATACTACCTGTTTGTTGTGAAATTCTGTAAAACTAAGAGAAATTAATGTACATACATATAGATGCAGAAATATCTGTACATTCTATAGAGCAGAATATCCTCACAATTATTATTATAACTTTATATCGAGTCCCATAGATCTGCTTTTAAAACGATAGGTATTCAAAATCCCGCAACGGTGATCGTTGGGTGTCAAATGGATGGATTATAAAGATGTCTGTGGATAGTCGGTGGACAGTGCAGCAATTATCCATCAATTAAGTTATAGTGGGAGATATTATCCTATTGACGTCTCTAGTCGAACCACAAACGGCTGCGTACCTCAAGGACTATTATTATTGATAATACCGGAACATGTGAACAGGATGGAAACTTTACGAAGGATATTTTTCATAAAAATAATCTTTACTTATTACAAAAGTTAATTCCTTTTCAGATATATAAAACTGTTATATTTTTTGATTATTTCTGTTACTCTCTTTGTTAGATAGGCAAAAAGATATAACAGAAAAAAGGAAGATTTAGCGGCAAAATGATCAGCAGACAACAAATAAGCATTCAAGGTACGTTAATTAATGATATAAGCAAAACTATCCACAGCGAAATTTAAAAAATTATCTAGAAAACTAAGATTGCAAGTTGAAAAACAACTTCTCACCCAGGGAATTCTATTCAAAATCCACGATATTAAAGTTTCATACACACTCATTATTCCCCGCCGGTTGTCTCTAAGACAAAGTATAAAACGAAATCTTGAACTACATTTTTTTAAACGCGAACACAATGGAATTCAATTTTTTTCTCCTTTTTCAGCTTTTTTTTCTTTTATTCATTTTATTACAGACGCGGCTCGGTGTCCCGAGTCTAATCAATCAAGCCAGCGTTGGCTTTTAAAAACGTCTTCTGGGGGGAAATCAAACTTCGCATACAATTTTATATTGAATTATTTAAGAGGATAGATTTATTGTGAAGGATCCTCCCTAACACCATTAGCTCGGCTAATCCTAATTATATTTTTATGAATTTTGAAGTTTTCAACTTCTATGTGTTCTGCGATAGGAGTGGCAAACGAGTCAACAAAATACATATTCACTTGCCAAATTCATTAGTTGGACCTAGTTGATGATAGGATTTTTATAAGTTAGAGCAATAATTACACTGAGAACAATAATAACTGAGACTGAATTAATAAAGTTGCTCTCAGAAGCACAAAATACACACATAACTGCTCCTAGTTCGCACCTAAGAGCCGACTGACCAATTTGCTAATCTGTTTGAAGCACCATTGCTTTATGTCGTCCCTCCCTTGAATTCAAAACTTTAAAAGATATCCACATTCGAGTGGAATCAAAATAGAACAGATATGCACGTACATGAGTAAATGTATGTCACGTCATCACGCCGCTTAATAATATACAATCATTTATTAATTCACTTGAACGCCATAACTGTATAATATTGTGTGATTAGTTAGCTCATACCTTGTCTCTTTCTTGTGTTTTTTTAACATTTAACACATCAATGTCCGGTAATATCTAGTAAGAGTACGTTAGCTCACAACGTCGAGTACGAAATCGATGAGCATAAAATATGACAAGATATTCTATTTGGAAAAAACCTAGCGAAGTGCTCTCTCGTGAAGGATCATTAGTGCATAAGAGATAAGAGAGGGACCATTAATCTTCTGAATAATCTTGGACAAATAAAAACTTTTATATGCAACCTGCTTCCAACTACCTACTACGTTCTGTCGTTCGCAAATGGACCGCTTTTCGTTTTCAGCAAAAATATTTTTTTCTCTACAGATTTTATTCATTTATCCCTCAGCTGGTCCGCTTATCCAGTTCTTAGTAATCACCACTACTGCGCGCACAAGTAATTGTTCTATATGTTTAAGTAAAATTATATGTAAAAATAAGTGTGCATTAAGTCAAATGTACACACATATATACGTAATTCACCAACCAAACTCTAAGCCAATCGAAGCTAAACATACATATTATTTAAGTTTGGAACAAAATAATTTCATAGAATTACTTGATAATCTATTTCATGCAGCTTTTTATACCGTTCCCCCGCGTCCTTAAAAGGGCCATCAATAAAAATAACCGCCCCTAAATATTTGCGTACACGAACTTCCGCGTGGATCCGGTGTCGGACATTAGCGAGTAGCGGCGCTACGTGTGCAGCGCGCGCCGCCCGATCTATCAACGTCGCCCCTTTGTATTGGCTCTTGCTTGATTTACTTGGGCGACGTTTGAAAAAAACCGCTAACATAAAAAGCTCGTACATCGTCATCAGCCGCCGAAGAAAATATCCTAAGAATTATTTTATTATTATACCATCACGTCAAATCCCTTTTGGGGTAGGCGGAGAACAGCAATTGACATTTGACATATGCTGTTCTCCATCCTTACAGACCTGAAGTGCATCTACATTCATCAATCTCTTCACACGCGCGCCGATTACGGAGACTTCTAACTCCGCCATTAAAGATTATCTGAATAATTTTATTAAAATTATACTTAATTAATATGATTACGTATGTAAGGATAGATATTGGGCATTCGGTATACTCTACCTAATACGTAAGAGACCTGGTTTGAGATTATAGTAATAATAAAATACTTGGTAGAAATAATTGTTACGTTACAAACTCAAGCTCAAATAACAAATATTTTTAATTTGCTTTTATAATGACATCGTTCTCCGTAAGCCTGATAAGTTTTTATACCGTATATTTTATATTAATCGTGTTATTAATCTTCGTAATAATAAACCACCCCTATATTTGCATACAAAACAAACCACCGTCTAATCTAATGTTTTTCGTTGATAGAGATACGGTTCTACATAGCTAGAGCCAAGGCGCCAATTTATCAATGTCAACTCTTTGTAGTGATTGTACAGCAATATATGCATAAAAATCAGAAATATAAAAGTATACATTAGTATCAATTTGTCAGAGTAGTAGTTAGCTCGGTGCTTTGTGTGATAATTGTTAGCTTGGCCTCTATTCTATGTATCTACCAATCCGCATAGCAAAAACATAATGACGCAATGATTATCTTCGTTAGGAAATATTCATGCCCTTACTGTATGAGGGACACATATCTATATTTCCCAAGATAACAAGATATATTAAGACTCTACAATTATCAACTTAACACATATTAGTGATTACTCACCGGCTTTCTTCCCGCGCAAGCTAGACTCCATCAGACAGCTGCATTATTGAAAACGAAATCCTGAAACAAAATATTGATCACATTATTGTTACTTTTAAGACCTGCATGCGCCATCCGACGCCCTCATCTTATAAGGCGATCTCATCACACATTAAGCGCAACCGTTTCTTACCGCATAAAACAGCTAAATAGATTAAGCGAAAGGTACTTAATATTAAACATTTAAGTGCTAATATTATGTATACATATATTTTTTATCTTTCACAATAATGCTTGAAACGAAACGTATTAAACAAACAAGTTAATGTTTCAAACACTGACTATAACGGTCTAGAACACAGGTATCTATTACAATACTTAAACTATTTGTACGTTAGCTCTCGAGTGACACCAAATTTTACGATGTCCTTAATAAAACTAGCATCTACTAGCAGTAAAAATTTATTTCACTGCTCTATTACTGTACGTAAAAATTCAGTTTTACGACTCGTACACTTCGTGTTGTGCAGTTTTATGTATCGGATGTCCGCGCCTAATGATAGTAATGTCAGGGCGGCCGCGCTGTTATAGTCACCGTGGCGATCCGGCTCTAGGGATCAATATACGAGTATAACAGTACTAAATATATTCTAAATACATTGCATTGCTAACCCCAATTAGCCAGCGCGGTAAACTGCGACAATGACTCTTCCGATTTTGATGGTAAACCTGTGTCCAATAATGGTCCGATAAAAAGGTTGACGATATTTTATAACACGTTAATTTAAGTGTTTAACCTATACAAATATGTACTAACTAGTATATATTGACACACTTCGAAGACTATCCATCGTCGAAGACAATCCAATACAACAAAACACGTGAATTAAAAGTTCACAGCTGAAATCCTGTAAACAACGCGCGACGGAGCCAAGTTGAGTCGCGATAATTTAACGTGAACGAACTTGTCTCCGCTGCGACCTGCACTTTACGAGCGCAATGTTTATACGACAATGAACAATTTCGTATCTAACTGAACGCTAATGTTTTTGTTATTTATTGAAAACCGATATGGAGATGAACTCGTACAACAGGGAGTTTCTTTCCGCAATGTTCTGTACACAGTAGGTATACACCTCGGATCTCCGTTACCGAAAGAATAGAGATATTTGGCACTTGGTGCTGTCTACCTACACTGTAAGAGACCTGACCTTGTTAGGTAGTAATAATATTGAAGAATTTTAGAGGAATGTAAGAAAAACATAAATTTTATACACTACAGTAAAAGTTTAACAAAATAGATTATAAAAAACAACGTAACATCACGCCTATAAGCCCCGTAGAGGTAGGCAGAGAAGTGTAGTACACTCCCACGTTTCACCAGTTATGTTTAAGTCCCAATGGAATTGGTGGTGAGCCTATTGCCACACCCCAGGCACAGATCCAGACTCCGAGTCACTACTAGAAATTCTAAATTGGAAAAAACCAATAGTAACCGACTCGGGATTTGAACCCAGGACCGGGAGATCGGCAGTCGCGCTTACAACCACTCGACCAACGAGGCGGTTTTTACATAAGTAAATAAATTTAAAAAAAACCTAATATTGAACATACTCGTGTGTGCCCCGCTGAAAATCGAGTATGAAACCGTAGCGACTGACACCGTACAGTAAACAATATGCCAAACGGATCGTCATCGCTTAGGGCGCTTATACACTCCACGGTTTAACGAAACAGCTTTCGTATACGGTTTCCAGTGGCGTACGTAAATGTAATAGTTGTGTATGGATACGGTTAAAAGTGTTAAAGAGCTGAACTGTAAACCGAGTACAGTAATCGTTTCAGTAAACCGTAGAACTGTAAATTGAACGCTTATGGGGCTTGAATCTCGTTACAAATACCGATAAATTTACGGTATGAGCATATATTTATGATTATGTTTCGTAAAACAATATTGCATCTAAAAATTGAATCACCGTGGAATCCTGTTATTAAATAAAAGCATGCAGTCCATATAGCAACATATCGTGGTCCATTAGTGATGAGCGCATGTGCAATTAACGTTTATGGATTTTAAAAACAAACTTTAAAGCCTATGCGATAACAAATAATGTATCGGCCTGTATCGTGAATAGGCATTCACAATATCGGCCACTATATAACGAAGTTATATAACAACATGTTCCGAGTCTCTAGCAAAGGAAACTTACTGCTAAATATTTTTATTTATCATCAAAATCATCATCAGCCCGCTTCAATCCACTATTGGAAACAGGACTACCCTATTGAGTGCTATTGAGAATTTACATAGATTTTTTTTCTATAATCCCTGCGCCGAACACGCGGGCTGGGGATGAGAGAGCACAGATTTTCACACCGTCTACGATGATACCCTTCAGCGGCCAAAGATCTCCTTGCACACCTCTCTAAATGTTACTAAACATAATTTCGTAATAATCAAATGTAATAATATGATTTGTGTAGCCTACTACCACTGTATTGACCAGTGTGATAGAATACGGCATTAATTACTTCGCTCTAACAGACCTTGTCCAACAATGAAACGTTAAAAGATTTGATAAGATTAAATGGAACGAAGTAACTACCAGCGGCTAAATCATAAATAGGTCATCTTTTTCTAGAGCGTTTTTCTCAATAAAAGAAAGTTTTTTAGTAAACAATCGTTTAGAGCTCGAAATCGCGGCAGTGGCTACGAGTAGGTATATTGTTTTCAGCTGAAAGCAACTTGATTGATCGCTATTCATCACAGAATAACAGATAAAAAAGAAAAATAAGGTTTCATTTGAAATCTGTGAAAAATATCTGAAATCTTGAGATCATTCGAGCTCGTGTTTTGATACGACATTCTCTGAATTGGGCGCTGTTTCATTGTGCGTGTACTTGCAATTTAAAGAAGGTAATGAACACTTCTTAAAGTTTGAATAAGCATCAGAAATCGTGATATGCGTGTTATTTAATCTTTCAGAGCCCGCTATTAAACGCCGTATTGCAAAGTTGAGCACCCAAGTCTGGATTTCTGTAGGGTAGGCAGAGAGGATGAAGTGTGAAAAATCTGTAAATAAATCAATTACACCTAGATTTTCTAAGTCATTGTCCATGTCCATACCTGTTTAGGACTTGTTAGACATAAAAAGAATTAGCAATCAAGCAACAGCTATATAAAACCAGCGTTAGTACAAATGGAGCACGATTGTTTTCGAAGAAGTTTTCAACTGTAATGACTCTCGTCTTCACTAATCCACTCAAAGTTGTATACAAGTACAATATAGATTTTGGTGTAGGTAATACATTAAATTTATGTTTAAACGGTATTATGTCTTCTTATTCAATTAAATTTGTCCGTGTTGCTCTAAGAAGACGGCAGTAAAAGAATCAGTCCTGCGACGACTACGTCACAAGATACTCAACAAACAATTCGGCGGTTCGCGGCGGCCATATTGTTTTCGGTTTGCGCTGATTGATCGTTTCCGTCACGCAACGACGCAAATTCGCATCGACTTCAATGGATGTGACACGCTGTTATATTCAATTTACTATTATTTTCTCAATAATTTGTATTGCAGCAATATTATATTGTACTTAGTTAATAGTCGCGCACATTCCTAAACAATAAATAAATATGCCGGGACATCTCCGCACACGGTCATCCACGATTGTATAACGCGCTGGCTGTCATAGAAAAAGCACTTTTATTGAAAATGTGTTGCTAACTGCACTTATTAGTTTAAAAAATCTATTATAAGTAGGGGATATATCTATATTTACATGTGTATAATGAAGTTCATTTAGATCAGTTGGCTTCGCTTGATGACTTATGATATTTATTGGAACACCAACCGATCCTGCCAGTTAACTAGTTAGCGATCTACAACTGCAGTTACACAGATGTGTGATACGGCACCTCCGAAGTTCATGTGACGAAGAAACATACATCCGAATTCTCACCGCGGCGCCACCCTGGCACATATTGAACGTATAAACTACATAAAGTCTTATCGATCCAACCAGTGGCGAATAAATCAGCTGTCATAAATAGTACGATCAAATTAAACTTACAAGGGCAGACGTTAAAGTTACTTGCAGCGGGATCGTCAAATTTTTTATCTGTACCTCAAGGTCGTTGTCAGTTTTTCCAGACGAGTGTCGCGCCTGTGCACGGCAAATGAGAGCGACAATTCTGTTTCACTTTTCAAGTTACGCTAATTAAGTTAATATTTTTTATTTATATGGAAAATAATAAATTGTGCTATTTCCAAAATTATTCTGTTTTTATGCGTTTCTGTATTTTATTGGAAGAATTTGAAAATATCGTTGCACAATATATTTTATATAATATCACTGTTGCTTGTAATATTTACAAAAATCTGTTGAAACTTCAAATTCATTGACCACTTTTAAATAACTGAGAGTACATGAAATAATCGTTCGAAAGTCAAAGGAAAAAAAAAAACAAAATAAATACTGTAGTTGTAATAGGCCGTCAATATTTATCTTTCAGTCGATCAGTACAAATGTGCTTTGTCCTTTTAAGGGAATAATATAAAAAAGCACAATTAAATTTATTATTTTTCTTTTGGTATAACATTCGATAAATAAATTACATTTCTATAGCTAATTTACTAAATCATTATTTACTAAATGACGCATTTTTTTATTTTATATGAATATTTATTTATATCTAACATCAGGTACAAGTTTAGTCATAGTTGAAGAAGTAACAAATCGCGCTCGTTGAGGACTAACCCAGTATCCTTAGCGTTTTGCGTCTACTCTCACCCATTGACAACCATTGGACACACTACTTTATACTGTCATTTATTAATGACACCATTAGACTTACAACTAACATTAAATATTAGTAAGCGACAAAATCTGTCATTATATCGAGAACCGCATAACCGGATCCGATTCAGTAAAACACAGGTGTAACCGGTTATATTGGACATTATCGGAACGAGGAATTTCCACCCTTACTGTAATACATGTCGCACCCACTCCTATTCAGAGTCTGCCCACTTGATTAGCTCCGGGATACAAGGTTGTTCGAAGTCCTACAGACGTCCTCATGAAGGTGAGCGTGGTCCGTATACGTGTCTTTTAAATGTTTGAAAACTATTTTGGCTACGGCCGTACATCGTTCGTTACTCGTCGTTCGTCGTTCAACATACGGTAATCATTCCTTATCAATCCGTAATTTTATCTACACTTTTTCGTCATTCATTCATCATCCCTCCGTTCATCATCTATACCTTCATCACCGACTATTCGTCATCCAACCATTTATCATCTCCTCATTCATCATTCATCAATATTTTAAATGCCGTACCAGCCTTATTTTTGTCAAGTCTCCATTCTGTTAAAGGAATACTGAAAATCTTTAAAAAAACCCTGTAGTGCTACGACAAAATTTGTGGCGCTGTCGTTTGAAAAATGTTGAATTGGAAAAATATGTTTAGAATATCGTACAACACGTAAAACCATAAAAATAAAGCCATCGAAATCATCGATATAACCGCACAGCACACGCCAAGCGTTCTAATAGTACGACACGTGACGTCTACAGACAATTAAATACAGAATTTCATAAGGAAGTCAGGTGTACAAGGAGAGAAATATTTACAAGTCGGTGACCTCTACTTCCCGTGTAAGGAAACCGGCTTGACATAAAAATAATAATTATCCAGTACCGGTCGTATCCCGATATCTATGAATGACATCGATCGATCGATAGATACTAGATAAACAATAAGAAAAAAATAAAGAAGTTAACAACGCGCCTGTAATCCCCGAAGATGTAGCCAAAGGAGTGCAGTACACTCCCACTTTTCACCAGCTACGCTTATGTCCCACCATACAATAAGAGGTAAACCTATTGTCACACAACAGGCATGAATCCAGGCGCCGACCTACTACTATAAACTACTAGAAAATCTAAGTTAGAAACATCCAATAGTACCCGACCCGGGATTCGAATTCAAGACTTTTCGATCAACAATCGCGCTCGTAACCACTTGGCCGACCAGTTATAAACATTAAACCTATTACATATTAATTTACAAAACGTGTGTAACTTCCAAGAAAAGGTGTATCAGAAAATTGTCATTAGATCTCGGGGTGGCAAGCTAAACTCCGAATCACTGCTACAAAATATTTCAGTATCTCCTAAGATCTGAAGAAATTAATTAATCCAAGACTTTTACGCTGGATTGCGGAACTTTCAGCCGTGTCGGTTATAAATCAGCAGATACCGACATTGGCGAGTCCCATCCCAGTCAGTACAAAGGTAGATTAACATGATAAAACTTCCCCCAAATCCCCCATCCAGGCTCTTTTAATATTTTTATTCGCACCGTAACTCCCTAAGTTCTTAGGCGAGATAATAAATTTACTTTTTATCTTTTACATATTAATGGCCGGGAGTTACCTTTTTCATTTCCAACATTCGTTTTGCATAGCGCCTGGATAAGTATTTGCCGTCTTATTTTATCTAAGTATTTACGGTCTTATTTCTTACCTGTCTTATAATCGCAGACGGGTAACGAACGACGTCACTGACTCTCTTGTAAAAGGGCAAACAATAAGAACAACTCTCAAATCTGTATAATTTTTATTATGTTGCTCACTGAGCTACACTGAAGCTCAAATGATTCAAAACTAATTCTAGAAATCGTTTTGAACCATTTCAAAGATTCGTCATTGTTTACGAAAATTAATAACAATAAAGAATTCAATGAAATAGCTACAGAAATACAAAATTCAACTTTTTTACTTAACTCAACTTTCAGTAGGCTAGTTATATACGTAGGCGTAACTACAGCAAAACTAACATGTGAATAACTGAAGGTTACGAAACGAAGTCAAGAAACCAACTATTGTAAAATGTATAAATTGTTTATTGCACTGTAAGACTGTTACACCCTTCAGGTACAACATTTCTTTTGTTAAATAACATCAGAAATAACCACAAACCATTCCTTTAAAACAATAAAACGATCAGCAATTCAGATTTGCCGGTATTGCGCTCTTCAAGGGGTGTCTGTATACTTATGAACATGACTATAATCAGTCTATGTCAGAACATTTCATTATCTAATACGCCTGCTTGCCACAACCTACTCGTACTTATACTCATCTATATGCTGTTTTGCTACTCCATTCAAATAAGAAAAATCACAAAATCTATAGTTAAGGGACACGTTTTAATTTATCAGTTAAATTGAAAGTTACTTGGGCTCCGTTCAAAATGTACTGGCATTGAGTCCATTTATCTGGAGTTAATGGGATTTATTATCTCCACGGGGTTCCTATTCCACAATCGTGCTGTACCAGGTCCGTGTCGAATTCTAGATCAGTTTAATGAGCAATTTACGCCCGTTACTTTTCCGAGATAATACCTAGAGGAATTTTGAATTTTTCAAATTTTCTCATGAATAGGACGAAAATCACTTAAAATAGTGCTATAAACAGTAAAAGATAGACGGCGGATACGACCATAAACAGCAGAGCAAATAAATAGGACTATGCTTTTTTGTCCTTGAAAATGTACTACATACCCAGTAAATATTAAGAAAAATATCGTGTCATTGAGACTAGAAGCTTAAAATCAAAAGTTCATCATAATCACATCATCAGCCTGACTCAATCCACTACTGGACATATACCTACCATAACCAACGTCGTTTTGCCCATATTCCCCACATTGGGCACATTCGCATCTCGCATGGGTTGCGGATTGAGATTTAATACCAACACAAATGAAACCAGATATAATGCGGACGTGAATGTGTAAACAAATCGAGATTCACGGGTCACTTTGTACCACGAATGTAGCCAAGTTAATTGGTTCGAAAGCCGCGCGTTAATTTTACAATCGCTCAAAGGCACAGTGCAATTTTGTATCAACTACATGTACATATATGGCAAACGTTAACACATCCTCAATTTGTTTTAAACAGCCATAAATATGTTTGCTACCAGAAATTCGGACAGTCGAGTGGTTACAAGCGAGACCGGGCGCTGCCGATCGAGAGGTCCTGGGTTCAAATCCCGTGTCGGGTACTATTAGATTTTACGAATATAAAATTTCTATTAATGACTCGGAGTCTGGATTTATGCCCGGTGTATGGCAATAGGCTTACCACCTATTTCATGGAACGTAAACGTAACTGGTGAAACGTGGGAGTGTACTACACTTCCTACCCCTTCGAGGATTACAGGCATGATGTTACGTTTTCTTTACTGTACAATTACTATTTGACGCTAACCCCTGTACAATTACTATTTGAAGAAAGTGATAAATGCAGTTCTTAAGGACAAAGATATTTATCAATCAATACTGCCAACCTCATAAGGAATTTAGGATGGTAATATAATAAGAATAGTCTCCGCTGTTCAAAGACCGTTAGGGTCTAAATAAAAGTTTAACTACAGTAAGGATGCAATTGGTTAATGTTGTGTAGTTGCTCGACAATATTTTCCCAGATTGCTGGTCATTTCACTTTTTCGTGTTATCGAACAGTGCAATAGATAAAACACGTTCAAAGTGTTGCCAGGCCGAATGACACATTAAACACTTGCTGGACAATTTTGGCAACGCCCCGACTATGTCGGACAAGCGCAGAGCGTAGAGGTCACACGTCACTTCCGTTAAAAATAGGTCGAGAGAAAGCGGAAATTTAATATTAACCAATTTATTTAAGAATATATTGCGGCACATAATACGTTTTTAAGTACTTGGAAAACTGGCGAGTGGATCATTTTGGTACCCTATGGAGACTCCCTCATTACACCACCCAGGGGCGTAGTCAGTGCCTTTTATATACATATCTAAACATAATGTTTATAAAGTTTATGTCCCCACTATTTCTTGCTATTAATTGGTATCAAATATTAAAAAACATTAATATCAAAAATAATAATTCTCTTATTTACCTACTTTAATAAAAATCGGTCGTATTTGAGTTTTATTTTCAGATATATACAAAAACTAAACACTGATTGCTACATCCCTATAATATTAATATTGACACAACACGACCTTCAACAAACTATCGTAGGTAAATAATTATTTTACATAATAACAGACAGTGATTGAACATCAAAATATACCGAGCGGTAAGATAGCAACACTACTTTCTCTAAGCAAAACATCGCAAATTGCATTGTAAAACATATCTCAGCCATGTTTGAGGAAGGAAATCTGCGAGCGGAATACATCAAGACAATATCCACGTACGAAACCAACGGAACTAAAATCGTTTCGCGGATCCGCAAATTGAATCAATTTTTCGCGCGAAATTGTATCCTCTGAGAAAGGGGTAGGGAAATTTCGCGTTAAGCCGCCCGCAGACGGACGACAAATGGACGCGATTTATCGCAACGCTGCACCTTGTAGGTGGTGCTTTGTAGAATTATGTCATAATAAGACAGTGTGCTGGGGGATTTAAGAGCTCCCCGCTCCGCGCTAAAATGTGCGAATGATATAGTGGCGCTGTTAATAGAAAAATGATCGTATTAATGACGGAATTGTGAACATTTGGGAATGTCTTGATGCATCCTGATGATCCTGACCATTTAGAACCCCATAAAACCATCTGACACGTGCAGCCCGTTGTCGTTTTAAACAACCACCGTTAGAAAAATCTATCTATGTGAACAAATTACCGCCCACTCCATTACCGCTCAATCACAAGAACACCTTTAACACCACACCATCAGAAAATTGACGAAATCACACCGCCACCACAATATCAGCAGAATACTATCACCACAATACCACCACGGAATACCACTCTCACACTACCACAACTACAGTAGTACCACAGTATAACTACCACAGTACCACTACCAGAGCACAACATCTGCACCTACAGGACACGTGAAACCCATACAAGTCGTAACTTGGACCTTTGTGACTTTTACACGAAATAATCATTACAAGAACGTATGTTATAAAATGAAACATTCTGAAGTAAAAATTTTATATAAAGTTTCCATATAAATTGCCCGTAAATTTGTGTGTGTAAAAGACCATAGCATCGGGTTCTAACTAAGCGGAGTTCTCTCAGCGGATACTGAATTTGTTATACAAAGTCTTATCAGAGGAAGAAAGGAAACAATATATTAAGCATACATTATGAACGCGTCAAGTCAAAGACGGGGCCCGACGACGCGATTGGAGGAGACCTACATACACATATCCAGCAGTGGACTGAGACGATAGGCAGTGTATTATGTAGAAAGTGTTCGCAACAGTCCCATCACTGCACTCATACACAGAGTAGCTCAAGTAGCTGCGCTTGCTGTGTCCCAGTGAGCAGATTGTAAGAAGCATGTCTACGAAAATTTCATCTGAAATGCAATAGTCTTCAGAGATACTAATGCTTCCATTACACTCAAATATGGTATCTGTGAAACTTTGTTCATACTTCCGTTACCTGACGATTTCGAACTCTACTACAAATGGCTAATGGTGTAATTATCTACCCAATTATAATTAACGAACTCCCTCAATTACCGTTCCTTATAAAAATTAAACTTTAATTATTCTTCAGTACCTCGATTTTTATTATTATTAAACGCTCGTAACTCAGTAAATTAGCTTATAGCGATTTGTCAAAAACAGAGCTCCGCTGACTGATGGATTAAGGAGTCCTTTGTGGGACATACCTACTTACAAATTTCATTCTAAAAACACTGTGTTTTAAAACTCCAAAAATATATTACAAGTCGCCATAAGAATCGATTCTTGCATTACTTTAAATTTCTCGTTCCAGTTATTTTAGTTCAGATAGAATAGAATACAATATGTTTATTACAGTATATTTATTAATAAATGACAACCGTGTCACGAACAATAAAAATAATTAGAACCGCGCATATTAATTTGCTGTATGTAGTTCGCATACATGTACAAACACGCATCAAGTCAATATTTAAACAAAATAAGCGTGTATAAATAAACATGCGTGCGTACAAAGTACACATGTCAGAAGTGAAACTTCTTTGGCGAACTAATTTATAAATCTTGTTTATAT
>DWME01005805.1:0-14424 GCA_018244795.1 Parelbella ahira ahira | reverse complement strand
AAATATCGCGCCTTGAGTCCCGTGAATCGGCTCGTCGGCGAGCTATTCCTGGCGGGCGAGGACTGTTGCGGATTAGTCCTTTTGGGAATCCATTTCAACGCGAAGCCTCGGAATGCATCTAATTTTAAACGAAGAGGCTCGCGACCTAGCTGACCCCGCGCGCCGCCCGTAAAACCTGAACTTTCTTTATAACTATGTACAAGAGCGTGTTTGCCGGGTAAACGTATCGAACACACACAGGCGCGACTCCGGACGGCTCGGGCCGGTCACGACTCGGCTAACCTACACCCTCTCCACTATCCAGGACGATCTAGGGAGCTCGGACTCCGCCACGCTCGTGGGAAAGTGAGTGTCGTGCGGACGGAGCGGCCTCGAACTCGCCGGCTCTCGATTTGCGAGCGAACCACTTTACGGAACGTAAACAAACGGGATTCGCGGTTTTGATGTCGGTGACGGTGCCGTACCTGGGGCAGAAACCCTAGCAGGGCGACGAGCACCGCGGGGGCGCGCATGCTGGCGCGTCCGCTAGCGGCGCCTGGGCATACACGGGAACGGGAGCCCGTCAGCACTCGATGACGGCGGATAAGTAATCCATCACTTGCACATGTCTGCACTGAGCGTTTCACTGCGAGTCACACAGCACTAGAGGTGTCACTGGTCGCGCTCATCGGCTTCGGGAACCGGTCGGGTATCGTATCGTGCACTACGTTTGAAACGCGCGCGTGCGGCCGGCGTGTTGCAGCCGTAGTTACGTGTGATCGCGGCGGTGCGTGACGGCGGACTGAGGGCGGGTGGAAGCCGCGGTGCGGGCCGCGCACACCTGGCGACGCGGCGCTCCCGCTAGATGGCGCTGCGCGGCGCATCTGCCGCCGGCCGCCCCCCGCGCCTTGCCTACCGCGCGCCCTCGACCAGAAAATACACGGAAAACAGCCGTCCGTCTTTAGCTGAACATCACGAACACGTGCTTATAGTAATACTGTAAAAACATCGAAGAAGAATCACTATGCGGTTTCTGATCAACCATTTCGAATAACATGGCAACTACAATAGCCCGTAAATATTGTACCTAAAAAGTTTTCAGACATTTCTTCTATAAAGTTTTTCATCTCAAAAGTTTGCATTTGTTTTATTATTATAATAATTTTGGTACTTAAAATTCTGAATTAAGTATAACTATCTTACGCGTCAGAAAAGAAAACAGACAAGAATTAGTAATAAGTTGTGTTATTTCGCAGCTGTTGTGAAGCTACAATATTATCTAATACTTTTAGGTACATTATGGACTGCTTAGCTTATGAGTTTACTTACATTTGGAACTAGAATTTTAATACACTACTATTTTACGCTATTATAATGTTGAATTAAATTAGTTAATTTTTGCTTCGTGTTAAGAAAAATGTTATTTAGGTCGATACATTAGCTGTAACATTGTTGATAGATGTATCGATACAATTGAACATGCAGTTTTTGTAATTGAAGTTTATTTGCATAATTATTGACAGGGAATACTTTTGGATTACGGCAACAGCTTACCTTGATTCATTTATTTCCGAACGAAATATCGCGTGATAAGGGTCCGTTCACGTATGTTAATTTTCAAATCTTAACAATTATATTATTGGCAGCTGCTTTCTGATAAGTGCTGCAAAGTGATAAACATATTCATGAGCCTTCAGATCGCCCCCGGCACTGGTATGATTATAGGTCGTGTTTTAGTGCTTCGGGCTAAAGAAATTCGGGTAGCATCGAAGATGGAGGCGTGTTTATTAAATGTGCGAAATATTATTAGCATAGACGGAAAGGAGTAATTTGTACTTTTAAACATACTTAACTCACAATATTTATTTTATGATAATTATTGGGGTAATTTTTAGGTAAATGACAAATCATTCTATTTTTACCTATACGTAAGGAATGTTAGTAGGTATATGTTTTAATTAGTCCATGGGTGTTAATTATATCTATTAAAAGTTTTCTAAGTAAGAAAAAAGAAACAGTTTTAATAGTTTATTTCTATTTATCATCTTCTTAGTTTAGTTGCGGTTTGTCTAAACGGATATATGTATTAGCACCCGGCTGGTGAGAAAGCAATAAAACTAAATCAATTTTTTTTAAATAATGAAAATCAGGCATTCAATTCACATTCATCGAACACCGCACGTGGTTGGTAGAATTTGCAACTTGTTCAAAATATCTATCACAAAATCTGAAGTCAAGGCAAGGTAATTGAGCGAAGTAAGTCACGTATGAGCTGTACCTAGCCGCGACTCATGTTTTATTGGTCGTCGAGACCACGCCTATGCCATTGTAGGTATCGTGACGTGTGCACGTAAGTAATATAATTTAACTGGGTGATCTTGTTTTATGAACGGTCATTAGTTTTCCAATTGTTATTAGCAATTATGGAATATTTAATATATTTTTATATTTTGTTTTTATTAGCAGCCACTCGTCTTATTTTGGGATGCTCTACAACTTTATTTGGGAAGTGTTGGATAAGTACATACAACATGAGACTAGACATACCTAAGACGTATATAAAAATTAGAACTCTTTTGAGCTGTTATTATATAGGTAAATTTGATTTGAAGTAAAATCTAAATATTTAGTGATTATCTATTGATTAGTATTAATGGATTCATTTATTTTCTATTTTGGTTATACGTCGCATATATCATATAATATTTATATTATACGGACATAGACCATTTTATTTGTATCTTAAATATAAGGAGATCTCAAGTTAAACAGAAATATAACGTTCGGCAGGATTCGCAGCTGCAGGATCGTGGTCGAATCGGTAGTGCGCGTTATAAGAAGAATCTTAACAAGTGTTAATGTATGTGCTGGAACAGTGAAGCCATTCTTCTTGGTCCTTCTGCTATTTTATGGCTTATGTTACAACTCGATATTAATGGTCGAAAGGGTCGAAAATGTCGACGAGCTGGACGATGACGACTTGGTGGACAACGAAACACGGTGCAGGCACTATTTAATCACATGGCCTTAAACACTTATTAGAGAATCGTACCTCATATAACAGCGGTTTATTCAAGTAATAAAATTTAATTTATAGACACAGACACAGACGAGTAAAGCGTAATATATATGTAAATTGTTGATTAACATAAATTTAATGAAAACACTTTGTGTCCAGTGTAAGCGCGGCCAAGCCTCCGTTCGTTTACCCTGGTCGTTATCATTCATTCATTAATGTAACTATTTTAATTTTATTTTGTCAATTTCATGTCGAATTTAATCCAAATACACAATTATCATAATCATTTTATTTCATTTTTTATATCACATTTTTAATAATTGTTATTTAAATATTTATATTATGGAATATACTTTTTGCTGTTTTTAATTTCGTTTTTTTATCTCCTAACATTTCGTTTAAAACTTTTGTATCAACATATTATCATGATTACTTGTTTATTTTTTATTTCCTTTTTTATTTTATAAATTATATCATACCTTATGACACACAGTTAAATTTCATAGATATTCAAATGATTTCTCTTTAAAAATATTTAAAATAACATTTTAAATAGTTTTATTGTTATTTTTTCAACCCAACTACACAGTTCAATCAGCTTTCAGCCTAACTAGTTAGAATTTTAGAAACTGCCATTGAGCACTTCTCGTAACAAGAGCAACTAGAACTGTAAACTAAACTAAGTAGAAGCAACAACCAAGTTACAAATTAATTGCGAACTTTCAAGGCGACAGTCTTAAGCTATACCTAGAGCAAACGGCCAAGAAGTGAGGCATCAGAAAACAGTTCTCAACAAGCGACTGGCTGTTTGTATCAAAAATAAATCGTTAATATTGCCATAGGGCCATATTTGTACTTTTTTACTGTGTTTAAGGCTGAAACGACCTTCGTAGGACGTGAATTAATTGATCATGACGTATTTCGTGCTCGCCGATTAACATTATCAGAGAAACATAATAAACGACGTGATGAATTGAGAGATGACCTACAAACATAATGTACCTAAAGCTGTTATAAATAGCTATACCTGAGCTGATATATGTCAAGACCGCAATGGTAAAGTTGTACTAGTGACCCAGAAAGAGAAACGGGAACGCTTATAAACAAAAAAAACTCAGTAGCAAAACGTGGATAGATCACGTCTATAATTCTTTTAATGTAAATTTGACTATGATATTTATATTATCTATGTTGTAGGTACTCTGTCGCTGGCAGCGCGACTTCTGATCAAGAGATTCCGAGTTTGATCCCCGCATCGGACACTGTTGGGTATTATTTTTAAATTTTTAGTAATGGCACGGCTTTTGGTTTTTGGGATCGGTGTGTGGCAATAAGCATACCACCTATTCTGTGATGGAATGTACAACATAACAGGTGAATCTGACTCTGCCTATCTCTCGAGAATATGAGGCTTATATATAAGAAATATAAGGAGTAGCGAGGCGCAATATAACGTTTTTATGTTTTCAATATTAAGCTAACAACACTCTGTACTGATTAAATCCGAATTTTGAATTCGGAACGATAGTACCTCAAAGTTGATCTTGTATAATGCGTTATTGAATGCAATGGATATAATGACCTTTAATGGCACAGAAGGAAACTAAAGAATTTATAGACTTTACGATGGACATCAGGAATGTGTGTTATGTTAAATGTTAATGTGTATATATTTACATGCATATGTACAATGTTATGATGTAGATATGTGTGTGCGTTAACAGTTCCTCTGAATCCGATTCATTCAGATGCTCCGTGTCCTAGCAAGTGGATCGTGAAGGTTGAACAATTGCTGTTCATTGTTACACGTTATCAAACTAACTGACCTTAATCTGATTGGATCTTGTTAACGTTATCAGGCGGAAACGATGATTACAATTAATTTCGTCTTATGGTTCCGTATATTCAATTAGGGAAAAATATTGATGTATGAGTATTAGGCATAAAACAAAGCATGAAAATTGCTGTGTGAGTATTTCAAGAAAGGTACGTCACGCCTGCAATCACCGAAGCGGTGGGCAGCGGAGTGCAGTACCTACACTCCCGCGTTTCATCAATTACATTTTCGTCCCACTATGAATATTAATTTTAATGAGTTTACTTAATATGAAATGTTGAATCCTGTGAAGAGGGTGCCCTTGGAGACAGTCAACAGTAGTCAAGACCAATACAGAAAAACACAGAATTAGGACAGTTATTTTAATTTGTCTTCGAAATATATGTACTTCTGTCTGGACGGGAATTAGACTGGGGAGCTTTTGTAAAACCATGGGTCATCGAATTACTTCTTATGTATTTTTGAGCAAAGTGACCATTGCAGGAAAATGAAATCTGTACAGGAAGCTACATAAATTTAGTTAAGTCATTTATAATTTTCAAAAATACAGAATGGTCACAATTCGAAGTCGAATTTCACCGTGATAGACATATCAACGAGTGACTACGAACAGAGGCGTAAAAATCAATTAAACGCGAAAAAATCACTCGATAAATTTTAAAATGTCAAAAAAGTAACTTGTCCAAAGTTTATCAAAATAATTTCGACAATGTACGACAACATTAACCGATATTAAATTTTATTGGCCTTATAAATGAATTTTTTACAACTTATCATAAACGCTATTTCGAAAATTGATAGAAAAAGATTAATTAAGAATATTTTTGTAATTGGTGTTGACGGCACCTGATTTATACATTTTTTCTTTTAGGACATAAATACTTATGTATGCCATTGAATATAAAAGTACGAATGAGAGCATTTTAAAATGTATTTATTGTTTTGCCGTCGTAACAGTAAATAATTGCCAATTAAGTTAAATATGATGAAGTCAATATCATCGAAAGCTTGAAACGAAACTTTGATATCTATAGATGTACAAATGTTTTACACATTCCAACATTACACTGATATTATACGAATGCACAAGTGATCTTCGTACGGAATGCCAACTCGCATTCTGTGTCAGGGCTGATGGTTTGAGGAAGCCACGTCGTACGGGGCGTGGCTGTGGGTGTGGTGAGTCTTTGTTATCCAAAACTGGAATGTTATTGTTTTTTTGCGCGAAATTTGTTGTATGCTATTACGAATTCAACTATTACTTAACTTATAAAATTTATTTTATATGGACTGTGATGTATGTAAGTGGTTTTTCGGTAATCGGAAATGGTTATATTTTCGTATGCCTTTTTTAGGTGGCGAGAGTTGCATACTGCCAGCTGCAGTTAAAAAAGGCCACCGTTGCACATGAAAGCCTACCAACGAGTTCGAGGCTAGTCAACGCGTCGCTATTCCTGAGGATTGAGTTTTCTGTCTGTATTATAAATTGTATTGTGATAATATTATTATTATAAATTGTATCCAGAAATGTAAAGTTCACGCTTTAAGATACTATGTAGATACATACCTATGTGTGTTAAATTAATTGTTATCTGATTAAATACATGATGTATACGTTACGTTTAAAGACGCTAACGTGATGTCTATCCTACTAAAGATGAAACTACCATCATTGGCCTGTCTAAATCCAACACTGAGCAAAGGCCTCTCTCATAGGGAATTTGTGCATTAAAATCTCAGAACACGGCTTTTCGCACCATTTACGCTGCTGGCCATCAGCAGCCAGGGCATGTAGCTGTGCTTAGACTGGTCGAACTATATCGTGGTATACCGGATATCCGTATACCGGACCGTATATCTATACCGGATATAAAAATATTAAATAAAAAGTAAATAAATAAATAAACATAGCGTGGAATATGAGCCTGTCGTCAATAATAAACTTAACAGTAGTCGGCTGACCCTAAGTTTATATTCACATCCATCTTTAGTTATAACATAATAGGTAATATGATCATCGTCGGCCTACCCCCGCCCACTGCCGGACCTAGGCCTCTCCAATAGTACGCCACTGAGATCGATCTCCAGCTCTTCGTATCCAACCGCAGTCACTTTGCGTATATATTATATATTCCGTGAATATGAGTGTATTAACACATCCTAATTAGTTGTCGCTATGTGAAAAATTTTTCTTTGAACCCTTATGTCTTATTGAGGCAATATTTTCATTCAGTCTGCATGCAAACAGTTCAAAACGTGAATGTTATAAGTGGAACCCTTTTCAGAGATAAGGGTTTTCTGTATGGTTTTAATTAGTTCGCGGTGAAAATGAATTATATTCAATTTGTACGAGCATACCGTTTTTATTTCTCATTTTCATTCATGATTTATATTTTTAGCCAAGAAACGAGTGTTTTTGAAATCGAAAGAATTCTCATGTACCTGCCTACTCTTTCATCTCTTTTTTTTACACGCTTTATATTTTTCTTTTGTAAGGGTTCATTTGAAAGCTCTTTGGGTAGTCTATTTCCTTTTTAAGGTTTCGACTTACTAAAAACGTACTGAGGCTGTAAAATGTATCAAAATCTGTTGTTTTTCTGAGGCAATAAATGATCATTGTAATATGTCCATTATATGTATAGATACATCCACACATTACTTGACAGAGGACCTATTTGCAAACATTTGGGCGCTATGTATTTATCATTTTCTTTATTCGAAGTATTTAATGTTTCTTTTGTATGTAATGCGTGAATTACATTAAATACACATTAGTATGGGAGCATAGGTCGAGGACAGCTCGTCAGGATATTTGTGGACGGATCAATATTCATTAGATGACTGACAGGTGGATGTTTTGACGTTATTGTAACTTTGGAACTAGTAGGTACGCAGTTGTTATATTATGTACTCGTATGTATAGAATATGTGTAAGTACTAGGTATACATAAGAATATATGATATAATATCAAATGTAGCGTGAAGATAATATTTGCTGTAATTTGTCTTTATTAATTTTTTTTTTATAGTTACAAAATTGGACTAGTTTCGATGTGGTTTTTACGGTTTGACAGCATGACGTTTGCCGTATTGTCCATAAAAATATTTAATCATAATTCATATTACATTATTATTTATTGATTTTCTCATCAGTGACCCTTTTATCGTTCAACTGTTGAACACCTAACCTTCTGAGACAGAACAACCAAGGTCTTAGACTGTCAGTTTTCAAAAATCATTATACCGGCTGCAACCTTTGTGTAATTTGCCTGTAAAGTATTTTTTTATTAACAATTCAATCCATAAAATTGAATGAAAAACTATACAAATAAAGACGTGGATTCGACGAACAAATTGAGAAACAAAAATATTTACTTACCGGTCATAATAAATAAATGCGCACACGCATAGTAAAATCAATAAACTGCAATCGGATTTCAATATCGATGTTTATAAATCGGTATCAGCGTGAAATCGTGTAGAGATTTCTATTCGAGTCGAACACATACAGTGCGTAGTAAAAAACACACAGTATGTTAACTTACTATGCTTTGAGTTCTTCAGTACACTCACATCAACCTAATGCAATAAATGTAAAACCATAAAAACAAAAGTTAATTAGGAAGAAACAAATGATTCAATCTTTTATAACTTGATGGTCCAGTTTTCAGCCAGTTTCAATATGGTTTTTAATGAGAGTCAGCTACACAGATCAATTAATTGAAAATTGCCTTTTAGAAGTTCATATTACCGTAATAAAACTCATTTGAAAAGTATTAAAAATTTATACGAGTATTTAATTCAGTAGTAAATAATAGATATGATATTCGTAAATAAAAGGCAAGTATAAAAAATACAGTGTAATAAATGAGAATTAGATATAGAAGGGGCTTGTTGGCACACTGTTTTTCTTGTACTAAGCCCCGTACTTCGGTTTCAGCTGCGCATACGCATATTGGCGGACAAGAATGTAGTATTACGTAAGTCGCCACCAACTAGCGTTCACCGGTCGGCCGGCATACTATTTACGTTTTATATATGTATATTAAGTTAATTCTATCCGAGTGCCACCTTATGACCGCCATATTTGAATTGATGACACTAAATTTCAAGTGACACACGACAAAACTGTAAAACCTATTAGAATGATAAAATTCATTGATAAATAAAACACCTAAACCGTGATAATATGTAAATAAGCGTTAAATTCAGTCCACTTTGTGCTTGTGTAGGAAAATTAAAATAATGTTAAGATAACGAAGTTTCTTATTAAATGAAATTAACGGGGCAACTCTCGTAAATATGACGTGTTTACAATTACATGACAGTGGTTCTGTTATAATAATAAAGAATAGGTATATGGCGCCATTTTGCTACTTAACATAATTTATACAATAGCATTTTTAAAATGTTAAGTAATTCTGTGTTTTACTAAATTAATACAATACATTTAAATTTTACAAACGGTAACCCTTAGAATAAATAGACTTACCTTTACACGTTGCTTGTTCCTACACCGTCACAGATAACATAATAATTACAATGAAATGGTCGCCATTTGCAATATAGGTATGTAGATTAAAAAGATTAATGCTAACGTTAGAAAGAACAGTACGTGGGCTATATTAATGAGGGCTTTTATTTTTGTCAATCTAGATATAGTATTACTATAGAATTTTAGCTTATGTATTTGTAAAAGTGTATAATTTTGAAATACTTTTCTTTTTCGATATGGGATGTTTTTAGTAAAAATTATATAAACAGTATAGGTTGATTATAAGACACTATTACCAATACTTTTCGCCTATTTTAAAGTTAATTCCTATTTTATTTACACAGTAAAAATCTTGACAAAATATCTGAAATGAAAGGTGAACCAATGAATAAGCGATGAATGAGTGAGCGAACTGATAAGTGACTACGTAGATAAAATTCCTAGCACACAACTTGTCCGTAGCACCGCTCGTAAATAGGCATACAATTTAACCCGCGAAAAACGTGACACTTGATACTGCACTGAATTAATTGTGTATTATTTGAAAGAAAGCAACGGAACTGGCTACGCCAACATTCAGGCATTTGATTTTACTGTTAACTTAAGCAAATCACTTTACTCATTACTGTAAAGAAGCATTTACGGCCCGGCTAGCATGTTATTGGCTATTATAATCGTCTGTACCAGTAAGTTGATTAGGTCCACCATTTTACATTTAATAGCGTGGAGTCGTTTGTAATGATTACTTATGAAGATTTCTCCTATGCTTACAACACAAGTTAAATTTTCAGGTTATATCGTACTAGAAATATAATTTTTTTAATACATAAATGAAATATGTAATTGACAGTTAATATTTTTAACTGATGATTAATTATTATTGTTGGCTTATTGCTATTATTACTGTTATTGTTATTGTGGTATCGTCATTCCGAGGACCTTACGGGGTAGGCAGAGAGCACGAAGTGTCTAATATCTTCATTCATAAAGACTTAACGTGCCTTGTCACGTATCACGTAGGTATCTATATATTCACATTGAGTTGCAGACGACTTCGTTTTACAGGCTGCTTTATTTAAAATTAAGTTGAGTAACTATTTAATATATGTACGTAGCGCTTACTTGTGGACAGCGAATTCCGTCCTAAGAAATACATTTTACGAGAAACTGCAAGCGTGTCGAGCCGGTCTCTACTACGTACACACATTCGCATATACATATAACCGTCTAAACTAACCATCTCTAGCCAATTACCGCTTGCAATAAAATAATTGAATTCACAGGACTGGATCTTAGTTTCGATACAGACGGAAAAACATCGGCTCGTTTACGTTCATTAATTACTGGTTGACGTCGAATGACGGCGGTTCTAGAAAGTTCGACCCCGGGTCAATACAGGATGGTACACTAGAATTACAGATATAGATGCGGCCAATCAAATCTTTTATATTATTTTATTTGTGACAGGAAACGTATGTAGTTTATTAAGCACGGGTTTATTGAAATCCATTGAATTTCTGGTGTGTGTTTGGAAAAACAGTTACGACTGAAGTGTGTACGTGTTTAAGATTAAATATGGCTTTCGATAACAGTGAATATGGTCAAATCTGGTCATCGTGGCAGATTATGTTCAATCCTTTTCGGTTATAGACAAGAACCAAATATTAAACAGTGGATCGATATAATGACTGGTGACGACGACGACGATGATCAATTGGAGGCAGTCTTCGTAAAAAATTAAGATAGTAGTAATTTTAAATTGACGATAAGCGATTTTTTGTAAAATGTTAGTGTTTTTGAAAATTGTTTACATATTCGTCTGTGAATGTTCGGTTAATGCCTCTGTTAATAGAAGAGTCGTCATTTTATTAGAATTTAGGTACTAACCATTTGAATCCTGATTGGAAATTTAAATAAGACATGTGATGTTCAATTTTATTAAAGGTCTAACATTCGTTCCGAAGTCGGCCCTCCATTAATTGCAGGTTGACGCGTCGCACGAGGCGGGAGTAGAAAGCTCGACCCCAGGTCAAACCGGGATGGCACTCGCTAAGGAATTCAGATTCTACGGAGAATCACTTTCGCGTCGTCTTTCCGAGAGTTTTGCCAGTTTCAACTATCACGTTTAAACGTGTTAAGCCGTGAGCTTTAATGAATTGAATCTTACTTGCGTTCTGACAATTGTAAATCTGTGTAACAATAAATGAATGAACGGTTGCTTTCGCAAGTCAATCAATTTTATGCAAGCTTACGAAATATTATGCAAAATGAATTTCAAAGTTCACAGTACGTAAATAAGACCTCGTACTCATGTAAACGATGGTTCTTCACATTCTATTCGGTATAAATTATAAGTGTAAAAAAATAAATGTTTTTAATATTATCATTAGGGTATATTTGAAATAAAAGCACGGTGTTAAAGGTGCTATAGGACGTTGTTAAAAGTGTTTTACATATAATACTTTCACGTTATAATTATTTTAGTAATTAAGATTGATTGACGATCATGTAACGTACAAATGTTGCGCATCAGTTGACATTTTAAGCGAATATTTTGTTCGTAGCGAAAAGGCAATGCACGAACAGGTTGGTTCGTTATTTAATGTTAGATTATTAAATGCGCATCTTTATTTGACAACCCGTCTGCTTGATGTCCGGTTTCATGGTTACAATTGATTGATGAAGCGAATTTTTGGGGTTAAGTAACCCGACGGTGAAATGAAGATCAGCAAATGTAAATTAAGTTTGTTTGAATAAGAATACAACATGCACTTCCTTGTAATATTTTTTGCATTACGCAATATTTTAGTTTTTCATACGTGGGGGGAGGGGGGTTCTGTTGGTTTTGTAATTGTAGTATTAGTTGCTGTCATGGTGAAGGGAATATTGTGGCAAGCTTTTACATCAAAAAGTTTATCAAAAGGTTTTCTAAGATGGACTTGTACAGTTTCTTAAATATGTATGTAGGTACATATATCCGCCAGTGCAAGGCGGCAGTACCTACTATGGTCTTAGACATTTTAATTAACAGAAGAGACCTGTCCCCGACAATGGAAGAAGAAAACGGTTGATAGTGACGACGATTTTTATCGAAGGCATAATATTACAAAGAGTAATATGAGCTGTTATTTTTGTATATGATTAAACATGTCAATATTCTCTTCTTACACAAAACTATTCGTTAAAATCAATAGTACTGAACACGTTTATAACACACAAATTCCTTCACATACAAAAGTAGTAATCTAATGTTACATAAACATCGATTCGTTTGCTTATATTCCGGAGACGTTATTACAATTTTTACATCGGACAGATTGTACGGTAACCGATTTGTTGCGTTGTCGAATTTTTTTGATAATTTAAAAGTGGTTTCGTTCAAAGGCTCGGCTTGTTCAAATTTAATTAATGACGAGTACGTTATAGGATAGCTGTGTGTTGTGTAACTTGTGTAGATGTTGGTGTGAAGTGGTATTTACATAATGCGATAAAGAGTTGGATGCGCCCGACAGTTTATTGGTTGTCGTTAATACTAGTAAATTTATTACTGAAATTGGTCGACGCTTCTATCGGAATTCGGTCAGGCGGTAGGTGGACACGGAAATGCGAGTTATGGTTGCTTACGCTCACTTATATTGTAACGTTTGTATATTATCGGTCTTTAAATGGCAATATGGCCATAGAGCATACCAGACCATAGAGATACGTTTAGTATTCTAAATATGGTGGGCAGCCACTCTTTTGACTATTACTTTTGGGTATGCGTTTCTAATTTGTACAAATGGGTACAGCAAAATCGTAAGGGCATTGCAGTTAATAAAGAAAATATTTTTTTTTTAACTTTTTGTTGTTAAAGATGTTACATAACAGATGAAACATTACAGGAGTAAAGAGTAAATTGAGATGTGGTTCAACCTAATATTAATGTAATGTAATAATATTAATGTAAGCATTTGCTTATATTTCTTTGTAGCGTAACATCACGCCTGCAATCGCAAGAGTTAGGCAGAGGAGTGTAGTACGCTCACACCTTTAACCAGTTACGTTTAACTCCCATGAAATAGGTGGTGAGCCTATTGCCATACAACGGGCACAGACCCAGACTCCGAGTCACCACTAGAAATTCTAAATTAAAATTCCAATAGTAGGTACCCGACTCGAGACTTAAAGTTTAAACCCAAGACCTACTGTTCGGTAGTCGCATTTGCAATCGCTCGACCAACGAGACAGTCAACTCGACCAACGGGGCAGTCATTTGGCAGGCCTTGTCGTATAATAAAACGAGCTCCCAAAATATATAGAGCTCTAATTATTAATGGGTACTCCTAATTTAGACTGCTGCCGTATCCAGTACGTTAGACACTGATACAGTAGAATAAACAAACCATAAATAAAGTTAGCACTGGTGTTTAAGTTTTGTGAACTACGGTGCGGTTTGGCTCTTGGTTGTTTTGGCAGGATGCCATTTTCCTCCAAATTATCCCACATTGGCAGCGGCATTTAAGGATAGCCATAAGAATATATGTATGTCGATGCTCGTAACTATTTGTTGTTTGTTTTAGATGATCTTTATAACATTGGCTGCAATATAGTGTCCAACTGTTGTATTGATTTTTCACCACGTAATTGATAAAATGAAACCAACTCCATTGAATGCTGAAGCAATCGTGAATTCTTTGCATTTCAATTTCTTAATTTGACGGAATTGAAATGTAAAAGATTGAAGATAAATGTACGCGACTGTTTCGACCCAGATTTAGAGATGGTATTTGCTGATGGTCAGACTCTCTAGTGGGATTAGATCCCCAAAAAGGTTAAAGGATTTGAGGATAACAATACAGAGCAAGTGCATGCAGACCCCGTCAGAGAACGACGCGCTCGTAAAATATTGCTTCTGGCTCATCTACGAGTAAGAGCCAATTGACTCGGGGCTTAACTTTGCATATAGCCTGCAGTTCAATTTCTATTTTTTGTTCTAAGATTTGTTCTGTTTTTCGTTTATAATTACGCTACAACGTTCCTCGTCATAAACTTCGTCTTTATTCTGTTCTTCGCTATATTTTCAAATTTTGGTTGATAAAATTATCATGTAGA
>DWME01005804.1:0-14425 GCA_018244795.1 Parelbella ahira ahira | reverse complement strand
TGTCATCGTGGTGAAAGGATTTGCCGATCAGCGTTGGGATTCGCTGATCGTTGCCCGGGGTGCGCCAGACGTACTATAATCTCAGTAGGTATGTCGCTCGGGGAGGCTCCTTTCATGCACCCCTATATTATACCCCTATATATATATATTATTATTGGGTATCATTACTGAACTTTAATCAAGGTAGATAATGGTGATCAAGCTAGAAATCAAGCAATTCACGTGATATCTAGCACAGGTAGATATAGCACAGGTGACGGACTCCGAGCTGATCTTACACAGATATGTCTGGTTTGTGGACGTCTGCAACAGGGTCACGGACTCGAAGCGGAACACATCAATTTCCACCTGTTTACGCGACGGCACGTATTATCGAATAAAGCGATCGTACGGACACCTATTGTCACATATTGAGAAGGCTAGCTGCTAATGGCTTTAACTCCGGTGGGCACAGAGCGGTACATTATTATACTATATATGTACGCTTTATGTATGACCTGTTGGTCTAGCGGTTACTAATCGTTGTATTGGAGTACGTTAGTTAGTTCGATTGAAAAATCGCCGGTCGCCAATATTTACATATGTACATCGTAGGGAGATCAAACGGTTCTTATTCTCCGATTCTATTTAAGTAACATAAACAAATAATAAAACAATCCAAACTAATATTTAAAATTTAAGTGCATGCGATTTTGACCAAGAAATGACACTATTGTACAACCCAGTTTCTTCTATTTTGAATTTGGAATAAGTCACTTGAAATGGGAACGATTGGAGCACAGATACTGAATACCACGCGTCGCTTGCCGTCAATGTGTACCTGTCTAATTACTTTACACCCACTAAACGATCGTTCTGCCGGTTAGTAGTTCATATGTCGTTCATATTTCTTCTAGAAAATTCGTTTAAATAAACATAGCATGACATCAGGCGTGTCTTTCCCCGAAGCGGTAGGCAGAGGAGTATAGTACACTCTTCACGTTTTCAAGTTACATTATTCTTCTCACCATGGAATAGGGGGTGAGCCTATTATTACACATCGCGCGTACTAATGGAAATTTCACGTTAGAAAAACCTAATAGCATTTAGCTCGAACAAATATGTTTATTTTTAAATAAATAACTAGTAATCATATTATATATGAAATAAACAAAAGAAGTAACACAGTTTTTTATATATTATTTTTTACATTGCCTAATAGCGTTGTCAGTTGTATGCAATAATATGTCACACAGCCGTATCTCTGACATGAGCATAATAAGTAAGTAATTTGCGAAGTTATGAGCATCCAGATGTAATTATAATCTCGCAAGAAGACAATTATATATTCGTTAAAGAAAAATTGTATTATGGCTATGTAGAGTTGTCTGTTACGGGTATAATTAATACTGATAAAGATACATACATATTTCTTTCCTTTAATAAGCTTCCAAGCCCCTACAAGATGAGCAAAATTGCTTGTTGAATCTGAGTCCCCTGATATCGGTTAATGGCAACGTTTTACAATGGTTCCCGCAGTAAAGATTAGACGCCTTTAACATCCTCAACTAATGTCGCTGATTAGCACGCAGTAGCCACAATCAGCAAAGCGTTGGAGCACTTTCGTGACGTAAGCTCTAGAACTGTAGAAGTTCGATGAGACCAACGGGTTATCATAACGCTGGGTTACTTGATTAAACAATAATTATGTTTCCACCAGGAAGTCCTCTGTCTCGTTACAACCGAACGGAGTTCAAAATACAAGTCTTTATATTAACTCCATATTTCGTAAATCGATATAACGCATTACTTTAACATTTACGTTACCTTTGCGATACTCCTATTCCAACTATAATAATAAGAGGTAAAAATGTAGATACAATTCCACAGAGTTTAATAACCGTATAAGTGTAGGTACAACAACTAATATATTATGATTGTATGTGGTCGTACCTCGTAACGTAATGAATAGATTAATGAAGTGCAATACCCCGGCTAGGTCGTGAGGAGCGCAAGGACATCGCTGGCCAATAAAGTTATACGTAAATAAAATTCATGTCACTGCATCTCGAAACATGTAGGTTACTAAAGTCCACTTTGGTTATCGGCGTTCGGGCGAGATTCGTCGATCGACATATTTTTGTCTCTGATTCGTTCGCGGACGGATTATACTAACAAAGTGTCGAGACGGTAACGTTATATTAGAATTTTAGATAGTGTCGTGGAGAATACTCTATCTATGAATCTGATATGACCTGATGATGACCTAGCCGTTACCTCGGATAGTGCCTTAAGATGTAACAAATTTAGATATTTAAAAAAACTTGAAGAACTCTTTTTAGCCCTTTATAGCGCTTTCCGCTGCCGCTACAGTACTATGGAGGCGGCAAGTGTAAGTTTTTATTAAAATCAATTCTAACAAATAGGCGACCTACGCAGTTCGTCGGCCGTGCCTTCTGTCGGTCGCTCCTAACCGCCGGCTTCCTATGTACGCGCACCTTATTATGACCTATCACTGTTGTAACATTTAGGAAAACTAGCACTTTGACCGATAAATACCATTACTCTACCTTCACACTGATGTAGACTACGCCTCGACTCTACAGCCGTTAATGCTTACATTGCTCTACCTCCGCCGCTAATCACGACCCACACCGTTAGGTTCAATCATTTTTATACACCAAATATTTAAATTCCACCATAGATATACATGTATAATATCTCTTATAAACTAATAAACGTAAGGTTTTAAAATGATAAAATGCCTAATTAAAGATTCAGTCGATAAAAATGAGAACAGGTAAATCTGAAAAGCAAACAGAAACCATATTGTATACGTATGTATGTTCCGAGAATAAACTCAGGTAAAAAATTGCCATGACTCAATAGGTTAAGTCCAGCGGCAACCTTGATATCGCACTTTGCACTATCAAAGCAATCTGATTTAAGTCGGGTTCGTTTATTAAATGATATTTCAACGAAAGCTGCAAACTGGATTGAGCCGAGTTAAATTTATTGACCGTTGAGCGTGTGTTACAAGCCCTAACACATTATGTTGCTGCCCGGGAAAATCCCGACTGCCATGTACATGGAATAACAGATGCTTTATATGGAACAATATGCTAAAATAGATGTTACATGAATCAATAATATAATATATGAACATATATAACATTCGCCTATTTGGTTTGTTTTGGTCACATTGCTTATGTTTTAAGAAAAGAACAATATTATGGTGATCCCTAAAATTATGCATATCATTATTTTTTTACGTTATCGTCGGATCCCATATTTGATTGTTTTTTTTTTAATACATGGATACTAAAATTGATGTTGATATATATAATTATACAAGTAGAAATATTCATATGTTGTTGCAATAAGCATAGAACGAATAAAAACTTAATTGGTTTATGAATATATTATGTATAAAAGAAAAGAAATATAAAAGAGAACTAAATAAATGTATTATAAGCGCAAGATGTGAGGTTTATATTATTTAATATTTTATGGTAATACTCTTCTGATTTTATTATTAATGGAGCAATAAAGTCGGTTCGCGTTGAGATTGCCTATAACTGCGTCGGTCGTTTAAGGATAGGTATATTGTTCTCATTAAAACCTCGTTAAAAGTTTAAGTGCAAATGTACAAGTTTTTTTTTCTTAAAAATCATACTTTTAATTGCAATCAAATATTTTTACTTTTGAAAACGTATACTAGAGATTATAATATTAAAAAATTTGTAACTCTTACAAAACGTATTTGTTAAACCAAATTTGAAAACGTAAGTATTTCAAATATATTATGACTTTAAAGAATATTCCAAATAGGTCGTGTTTTTATCAGGATTAAAGATATGGCAACACTAAGTTTAAAAAAAATCGAATTAAATTCCCCAACAGTTTATTTCATCCGGATCTTACGTACATTTTTATACAAATATGATTAAAATACAATTTATTTGTAGGTAATGAGACCCTGGTGACTCTGACCACTAGTTCCTTAAAGTTGGTACTAAGTAATGATGAGTTCCTATGTATATGCAAACCTAAATTTTAACCTCAGTACTCGCTCACATATTGTGTCAAAGAGAGATGTAAAGAAAAAAAAGAACAGAAAAAATTACATGAATTATAGTGGATGGTGTTGAGATGTAAGGGTTAGGATGCAAGCCAAATAATATTGCCATACTGCCGTTATAAAGTACAAATAAACACTAACTACTAAATCTAATAAAACGTTTACTAACAACTAAGTAACAAACTAACTAATAAAGCTAATAAAACATTTAGTAACAATTGAATACTTCGAAAACATATGATAACGTTGCTACAATATGTGGCAAAACTTTATCTAACATATGGTTAATAACTCTACAATATTTTATAACATCCACATGGCTATACTATAAATTTAACAATACATTAAAACTTTCAATTGTTCAACATTATTACTCTGATTGAAAATTATCTAACTGTCTACGAAATCGTCTGCACACCGTTAAGTCAGAACCCGATTGTTTCTTCAATAATGACTCAGTCATCCGCAGGACAGAATATAACGAATAAAACTTTACTGGGAGATTATTAAAATTAGTCATAGACTTATTTATTGCAGCTGAAATTGAGTAATGCGATTAAAAGTTTATTTATTGGGATGATATCGGGACTAACGAATTCGTTGCCGACTAACTATAATTATTTAAATTACGTATATAGGTATATATATAGATATATTATTTTGGATTTACACAATGCTGATTATTATATTCCCGTTAATTTTTATACTTTGAGCTCATATGAATATTACGAACATTATTAGGTCGTTAGACTGCGGGACCACAGGGAATTACATATAAGTACCTATGTACGTATGAAGAGAGCTACGAATGTAACAGAAGCGAGTCAGATTTGTTAGGATAGACATGTTTGCAGTCCGCGTTGGTAATAAATGAATTTTATTAGTAAATCTTTTGAACTACAGAAGACAATTAGGAAGTAAATTGTTTATGTGAGTATTAACCTCAACGTCAACAAAGAATGCTTACAGATCATTTTCTTATAGTGTTTAGTTTGATACATTTTTTCACTTTGTAATTTTCGATTTTCTTACATAATTGTCGTTAGATAACGAATAATACTTATGGTGTTTGCAATGACTGCGTATAATAATATTATTATTTTTAAGTGTATTAATGCTTAACTGCCAATAGTTGGTTTTACTTTACATTGACCATAATGAACTCTACTAAACAATCTCGTATTTATCTCTGTACTGTAAAAACTCCAGAATTAATTAGTAAATTACTCCACAATTCTTCAGAATTAACGACTAAAAGTCAAAAGACACTAATCGATTATTCTATAAACAGAGATAATCAATCATAATACAAGCAACATCAAGAAGCATAATCACAATTTTCTCTTTGAATACAGTTCAATGAGTCCATATAAACGTGCTCCGCTCCGAGAGGCAATTACAAAAATAGAGAACTTAAAAAATTCTGTAGTAGGAACGCCCTTTTACGTCACTGTAGTATCCTCGTTAAAATCCCCTCTATCTTACTCAGTCACGGCTATTTTCCAATTACCGACGCCCAGTGAGTAACCGCTGAGCCCTAATGGAAGGGCCATTAGGCTTCAGCGCTTACTCATTCCGGCAATTAAACATTTATTACCACTTACATTGATCCCGCTGAACCTGTTATCGTCTACTATTACGAAATGCTAACGAAACGCGTCTGAGTATCTAGACCGGCGGCGGTCTCTGTACGCGACGAATAAAAATTAAGGGCTTACGTTCATTAATCGAGGGCCAATAGGGCTTCAGCAATTTCAATAACTGCATTTTATTAAGTTATGCATTTAATTATTTTTGTGTAATTATATTATAAATAATACCTATGTATGTACGCGTGAGTTATAAATGTTGTTATATTGTTATTATCACAGCAGGTACCAATGGGGTAGGCAGAACGAAGCGAGTGCCAAATATTTTTATTCTTATAGATTTGACCTGCTTATTTTACATTTAGAACTCTCTTAATTAATATTGAGTAGGATAGTTAAAAAATTATAACAAGGTAAAAAAAATGTGAATAAGATTACATTTCTGTGTTATTACAAGAAGCTCTGTCGTTACATTAAATTTATTGACGCACAGACGCGTTCAGCGGACAGACGCGGAAACACAGTTATCAGGAGCTGCCGTCTGAGTTCAATTTAATATGGTAAAGTCATATGCAGTCGTTCTAACTCTTTACGTTTCCTAAACTATTGTTAACGGTGTACTTAATTATATTATATTGTAAATTGTTATTTTGGCAATAAAATAAAATTTTATTATTGTTGTTCATTACATATTTTTGACCATAATATTCTATATCTATCACAAGCAGTATATTTTCGTAGGTATTAAAAGAACTTGTCGTATTACGAATTACGAAAACAATAATTAGAATTTTGTGCATAGTCCGTATGACAGTTTCTACATAAGGATTTCAATTTGAGATAGAAGCATATAATTATATCTTCCTAATTGAACATAGGAAATTTTACTAACGTGGCTTTAAATTTCTGGCCGTTTTATAGCAGTAACAATTGTTTTTATTCACTTCAAATTATATTATAGTCGAATTAGTTTCTCTAGTAATTAGTCTGACACCTAAGTTTTATTAAAAGACTATCTATAGACGAATACCAGAAGCAAACAGTTGCATAAAAATTATATTTCTCAGTTTTAAGCGAAAAAAGACCTAGGTACCTATAAAAATTATTTGCAACGGAGTGACTAAAATTTTGAGTTCGGAATAACTGGAAATTCAGTTATTAAACGTGCGAAAAAATTAAAAAAAAAAAAGCTATTTTAGTATCTCCTCTAAAAGTTACCTCAATTTGTTCATAAATCACATTTCGATTAACACATTTGTTTTTTCTGTGCAATCGACTTTTGCGATTCCGGCGTCGCTATCGCATTGGTAATTTTCACAAAGTAGAAAAAACCACCCTCGTAACAGGAACGATTTGACGTTGGAGGGGGCGGCTGGAGCGCGGCGTGGCGGGGCAAGTGGGCCCGTCGCGTTGTAAGTGTAGCTTTCTAAGAAACAGCGTGCCGCTCAGACAGCTCGACGCCAGATAACAATGGTGGCCAGTTTTTTGTGACACCGAGCCAACCGTCAGGCGATAGAGAAAAAATGCTCCAGACATTTTTAATAGCTTCGTTGGGATAGTTCGCCGCGCCTTTGATGTTTTATATTTGGTTTAGGTACCTGCATCGCGTCCTATAGGTATAATAAACAGGGCGAAAGAGTTACACATCACAAGAGTGGGCCCTGTGTTCTTTTGAAGGGATCGTAAAATTAAGTTGTTGAAGCGTTTTATTGTTTGTTTAATGTACCGTTGCATTTGTTGTTATGAGTGATCATTTTTGTGTTATACTAGGTTTGTTAATGTTAGGTGTATCGGTGACATATTTTTTTTAAGATAACCGTTGAAAATATGTTAAATTGACCGATAATAAATATCTAATAATTATGATCGTTCAATTAAAGTACATAGTACATAAGAAATATGTACATAGAAAATTCAGCTGCGTTAGGAATACAATGTAGTACAGTAATCTCTTATATCATCTAAACAAATCAACAAACATTAGGTATATTTGTGTGTATATCCCTAAATAAGATTGGAATAGTTATGATTTCCACACAACACATAAAATATCTATGTCAATCTTAAATGAAGCCATTTCACTACTCAATTAAAAATTTATAGCGGCATAAGCTGCAAGCTCGTTCGTTACCGGTTTTTATATTGACTAACGCCGTACATCTCAGCCGTTTGGACCGGTTGGAAGACGGACACCCCGCCTCTCCTTTGCAGGACATCGCACACTTGCATCAAAATGATATGACGATAATACGAAACACACACTTACTCTTGCGCCGCGCGGAGCCGGCCCGTACGCGCCTCGGCTCACATGTGCCGTGCTACCTATCGTACACATGGTACGGTATTCTGAAGAATGCCTGGAAAACTCCGTTTATACCTTTATTTAGTTTAATCTACATACATATATGCAACCAAAGGTGGGTAATAGATTTCCAAAAAAGTGCTTCTATATCATTCGTTATACGGTGTAGTTTGAAAAAAAAAATGTATTTAATTCTTTTACAACATAAACTAGTTTCGTATGTTTAAAATATACGAGACCGGTGTATGGTTTACACGACGAGTGTTCCGTTAAACCAAAATTTGTACGGAACGCTAAAAGACACGCATCCTCCTATTATACTAATGCCATAATTTGTGGTGTTTATAATTACCAACAGCTACTAGAGCGATTATATAAATATAATATTGAATGTCTTAGGACATCTACACACGTTCGTTTGATCCCGATCGCGGGAGAGCCCATGTTATGGTTACCAGACGGCTGATTAACATGTCTATATGTAAATATGTGTTATTCGATACTCATAAAATATTGTAATGTGCACATTGCAACGCGTTATTAGGCGATGGATATAATTATCTATTTATGATATTTATATTGGGGTATAATATTCTTTTACTGCTTATTGAAAACACATATGTATATCTCTGCATATACCTATTGTTATAAATTGTAACAGACCCGTCGCAAATTTATTCTTTGAGGTTTTAAAAAAATGTTATGAAATTTGCTTAAAGCGTAACTCGGCTGCTGTGTGCTTCGTTTTATATACGTATCTAACTATGTATAAGATCACAATAGTTTTGCTCCCTATGTACTATTGATATGATTTTCCTTTATATTTTAATGATTTTCTAAATAATTCCGTAAAACAGTATCCCGATTCCTTTTGATTTATATCTATGAAATAATTCGCGAATAGTAATAATAGTTTTAGGATAATTTTGAGACATTTATATGTATACCCGGACCGGAATTAGATGAGACATATGACCAGCCGTGGACATCTGAAGGTCGATGTGAGACATTTCATTTCATTATAGCCTTCAGGCGTCTCTCCAAACAGACAGAGAATACTCTTACGTTTTCATGTAGTCGATTTATTTATTAACAAATAGATCAATAGGAAAAAAATAAGTAACATTCAAATCAAAAAACATATTTTACAATAATACATATGGATTATATTGACCTTTTGCTAAATAGATGCAAGTAAATAATATAGCGGTTATGAATTGTGTAAGTATATTATGTATTTCTATTGGAATGTATTATAAATATCCTATAACATGAATCGTTTAAAATAATTTAAAATTTAAATTTGATAATAGATGCAGTTGTATTTATCATTTAATTTGTTCATCATTCATATAAAGATCAATTTAATAGACTGGGCGGACAAACATCTAAACGTAACGTAAAGTGTAAAAAAGATTATATATATATATAGTCAATATACAAAGAATACGCCTAAAATATTGAATTCCAATTAACACCGGGGTTGGTTTACAAACTGAATGGTACATTTTGATTTTAATCGTTAAAAAATCCCACAAATCAGGTCTGTAATGACATATTTGGCCCTAGTCCCTAAGTGATCTGGCGTGATGGTATAACAATAATGAACTTCCATAGAAATAGTATGTCCACGTTAAGCCTCACAATTTTCTGTTATCGAACGCTGCGAACTCGCGAATCGAACTCTAGTTACGAATATTAATAGCATATCAAATAAACCTTATCTATCCAGGTTGGCGTTAAAATTATCGTTTTATTAAGATATTAATTAATCGTCTGGCGAATTTTTCATACAGTGGTGAGACCATGCTTTATTAAAAAATGTGGACACTTCATTGTAAAATGTGATGACGTTGTCACATGATTTTATCGATTTATGATAAAATGCAAAACTTTACTAATATGTAATACTTTTGCGTAAAATGTGTAAATATTTAACTATTTGGTCTGCAACATGGTACCCAGATGGTAATGTTAATATCTACTCGCAAGCTTTATAGTAGGGCTTCTTGTACTTCTTTGTGATTCGATTATATGTATTTAATCTTAATCAAATAGCCATTCATTACAAGGGATTAGAACGTAGGACGTATGATGTCTCAGGTGGTGTTTCATTAATATTTTAATAAATCAGGTACAATAATATTATAGTCATCATAGGCATCAATAATTGGAATTACTTATTCAATATCATGTTTGTGAGAATAGACGTATTTAGAACTCGATGCTCTCTGCCTACCCCGTAGCGTACTTGCCTTAAAATATAATAATAATTACATTGAGACACGTTATGTAAGCTCAGGGCGAATTCGAATGATTATTTTCTAAATTGTGTTTGTCTCAGAAATGCCACGCGAACGAAGCATCTCGGCTCGGGCGAGCTCATCAAATGCATTAGCATAATTTTGTACACGTGAATCGTTGTCGTCAGTTCAAATGCGATGACTTTTAAAAAACTTTGTTATTTGCAGGTAAATCACACACAAGACGCCGTTCGTCTGTGCGGGGTCAACGGAACAAAAGAAGTGAGTTCCCAAAATCTACCTAGTGTCCTGCCACGTGCATTGTGCTTCGCTGTTATATGGTGGTCTTTGTTGTGTTTCAATAGACGTCGGAGACAGGCGATGAGGAGATACAGTTGTCGCGCCGAAACCCTTGCGAATCATTTGGCGTTTTAAATTTTGCATGCGGACATCGATAAGGTTAAATCTATAAACGATGTCATTTTCACAGGTGTCCTTTAAGTTGGTCGTAATCAAGAAATACGATATTTATTAACATATTGAATCGTGCAAAGTATCAAATTCGGTCTGTCTTAATGTCTTTTGTTGTAATGGGAATAATAAAACTTTAATTGCTTACGTCTATACAGGTTGCACGCGGGTAGACCGTGCCCAGTTTAATGGCAATCTTATAAAGATATTTAGTGGCGAGTACGACCGGGCACGGTCGGACACGGGGGGCGCGCCCGTGGAGCCTCGTACTGTAGCCGATTGGAAGTTCAGAGAGCTGGACAGAGATAGGAGTGGCACACTACAAAAATCCGAATACCGCGGCTTGAGAAGGCTCATTAAAAAGGTATGTTATAAAAAAAAACATTTTTTTGGTACGAACACATATAAAAAGAAAAAAACATTGCGAAAACATTTAGCTAAGTCACGCAATAAATAAGATATTAAATAAATTAAAAGGTGCTTTAGATGCAAAAGCCGAACAAAAATACTTATAGTTCAAGGTCGTCAGATTCGCTAGTTCAAGGAGTTTCCTTCATATTTGCATCTCACATAAAGGTCTTATTGTATTGTAAGAGCGCGAGATAAATGTTTGTGAACATCTGTAAAATGTGAATGTGTTACGTATATCATCTTATTCTTAACATATGTAATAGAGATATCAATATTATATGTAACAAGCACTACTGTTACTATTTAGTACATATTTTTCCTAAATAAACAACGCCATTTATACTCGCTCAAAACGCTGCACGTATAATTTCAAATGTAACGGATAGTTAAAATATGAGATAACATGAGTAACTGCCCCATTGGTCGAGTGGTTGCAATCGCGACAGCCGATCGGGCGGTCCTGGGTTAAAATTACGGGTCGGAGGGTACTATAGGATTTTCTAATTTAAAATTTCTATTTGTGACTCGGATTCTGGATTTGTACCCGGTGTATGGCAATAGGCCACTTGGGAGTGTACTACACTTCGGTGCCTAGCCCTTCTGAGGATTATAGGCGTGAAGTTACGTTATGTATGAAATGACACTTTCAGACAGTTCCCACTATGGGACTAAGGGAGACCACTCTGCGTAATAGTATGGTAGAGAGATTTCGTGGCTGATGTTTTTGCTGTACTAAAAACAGTACAAAATAAAACAGATAAAGAATGACCGTTTAATAATATTGCATATTTTAAATATGCCTCAATGAGGTAAAACAACAAAAATAAAAAATAAACGATGACGGATTCCATGAATAGTTGTTTGAAGGTATCATCCTCACCGCCGACAAAGATCAGCTTATTATACAACGGGGACATAAGATGCATTTCGGCTGACCTATTCAACTCATTCTCTTTTTCTTAAAAACCGCTGTGGTTTTCCGGCCTCTCAAAGATGTTCCTGTTCGGTAGGAGAGTATAGAAGATTTAAAAAAGTACCCCATTTAACTTAACCCCGAATTAAGATTCTAGGTCGTTGATATTTGTAAAGTTCAAAGAAGTGCAATTACCGTTGAATAGGACATTTTATAGCCAGTAAATATAATCATGTATACAGAACTAACAAAAAAAAAATATTCTAACGTGTGTGAAGTCTGCCAACCCGCACTCGGCCAACGTGGCAGACTATGGGCTTAACTTTCTCAATATTTCAACAGTGGAATGACAAATGGGTCGATTATTATTATCATTATATACAATAAAATTAACTCTACTTACGAATCTGCTTTAGACTTTATCTATTTTTCGCCATACTTGCGCACGATAAGATCCCGGTGGATGTCTAATTTGATTTTCATGAGATGTTTTGTATGTATGTACCATTATTCTCATGAAAGTGTGTGAAGGAGCTTTCGCTTAACGTCAGCAACTTATCAGGGTCTCGTTTTACGTTGCAAATATAATCGATGCCGATCGAATATCATTCGATTGCGCCTGCCTTTTCGCCTGTTTCAGTTCATATAACTTAACATAGATTGACCGAATTATCTTCTTACGGGCATAACAAATTCATTATCAAGTGATACGTAAACGTAACATCACGCCTGTAATCCCCGAAGGGGTAGACAGATATCCTGTATTACACCCCCACGTTTCAACAGTTACGTTTAAGTACCATGGAAAGGTGGTGAGCCTATTGCCATACACCGGGCACTAATCCAGACTCCGAGTCACTACTAGAAAACTAAATTAGAAAAATTCAATAGTACCCGACCTGGGATTTCAACCCAGGACCTCCTGTTCGGCAGTCGCGCTTGCAACCGCTCGACCAACGAGACAGTCAATCAATTATCAATCAATCAATTATCATTATCAAATAGTACTAAAGTATAACAGTTGGTCAGACTAACTTGCATGCAATGTCCTTGCATGTAGGTGATAGATAATAATATCATAAAACTTGTTTGATTTCTCGCATTTGATATTCTTCTAACACGTCGATATTTATAATTAATGAGAATAATATTATTTTCCTTATTAATTTTATTTTTCTTATTCTTTGGCAGAAAGCCACATGTCGAGTTACGTAATGTGGCACCTGTAATATTAAATGGGTTTACACGTATTTGTATGGTAGGTACTGATTGTATAACAGAACATGAAATAAATACTGATTATAACCTTTGCATGACAAAAAGCTATGTTTCCTTGTAATCAGCAATGACGCAGGTCGCCCAGGAGTTACTATAACGAATATGTAAAAGAAGGCTATCGTAAGAAAAGATAGAGGATTGAAAGAAAGAGGACTTTTTCATCTTTAAGCCTGAATGTATGTTAGGTGGTGAAGCCTAAGCGCTGCGCGAGGGCTTGGGCGCGGGGCTGCGACGGGGACGGCGATGGGGAGATCGCGCGCGGGGAGTGGGCGGGCTGCTTGCTGGCCAGCCCGGAGCCGCCAGCACCGGACTGTGAGTACCTTGATGTGCATGTTCTATTCGGCAATGAACACTAAACTTATAACATTGTCCACGATCTAGTGCACTCTTATTTACACAACAGCACACCCGCCAAATTGAAACAAAGAAGCGAATACGGATTAATCGAAGAAGAACGAACAAGTTTTGCGTTGATGTGTAATAATATAAGACTACTACTTTATTTCGTTATTTACAGGTTGTGAAAACTTTCTGTAGATGTCAAATTGCACGCACCTCACGTGTCATTGAGCACCATGTCACCTTCTCATCGGATGAAGTGTGCACTAACTCGTACCTAACGTTACGATTATCAATCCGCTTCACCAACTTCTTTTATCCTCACCAGCAAACCCATTTTTGCATTAATAGAAAACACTAAATTCAATGTACATTCAGACCATTCGCACTCATAGCCATTGTCGTTTGAACGTAACATCATCTCACATCACATCGCACAAAGCAAAGCGTTTTAATACATAAAAAATGTGCTTGCCTACCGACGTAAAGTTGGAATATAAATGAGAGCGATGAAACTAGTAGAAGAGATGAAATGTACAATCACGATCTCGCCTGCTTAACACTCTTTATTGAACAATAATTTGTCGAGTTCAAACGCTATAATGTTATCAGATTCCCGTTTAGTAAGCGTCGTTGTGAAAATTTAAACCCCTACTCACGTTTTAGATCAATAATAATAAATAGGCAAACAAGAAACTCAATACTTCCTATCGTAATTTACGAAGCCTTACAGTTGGTGCTGTGGCTTTGTTTAAAAATTCTCTTTCTACTTCTACTTTTAAACGATTTCTACTAATCTCTTCTTTATTTCCGTGCAAT
>DWME01005803.1:0-14425 GCA_018244795.1 Parelbella ahira ahira | reverse complement strand
CAACCCGCACTTGGCCAGCGTGGCAGACTATGGCCTTGACCCTCTCAATATGAGAGGAGACCCATATTCCAACAGTGAAATGACAAATGGGTCGATTATTATTATTATTATTATTAATGATGATGATGATGATGATGATGATGATGAAGTATCAATTTTAAGTTTCCGCTTTGAAAATCGAGGTTTTCTGAGAAAGGGGAAAGTTACTGCTTTCACCTCGATTATCTTCTTGAGGCCTTAGGAAGTTATTGAAGTAATTTTCTGAGCAATGTCCGGCCGCGTGTGTAAATACACTTTTGTTGTGCGATGTCTCGAGAACAAATCAACTGATGGTAAACCCCAACGGGTGGAAAGGGTTCAACGAGACTTAGATCTGATTAGATTTTGAAATTAATCGTTCTAGCCGGCTCATAAATATTCGATACTTAAATTATTAGGTTTTTTAAATGCCTTCCAAAATTTTACTTCTATCTTATTAATATAAAATACATATTTTTTTGCGATTGTAAAAGTTATGTCGGATGCTACTCACTGCGTCAGAATGGATAGAAGACTCCATGAAAATAAATCAGGTCGAACATTTCTGAAAAAATGATTCATAAGGTGGCCTTTTTCGTTTTGTTTACATTGATTTTTTCTAATAAATTTCATATTATCACTGGAAGAATCGCGTAGAATACCGCAAATCGCAAAATAAGTGAAGCACGTGTTCCAAAGTGACGTGACGTGCGCAAAGCGCGCAATTTACAAGCTAATCGATGGTGATAATGGGTTTTTCTAACTCAAAATTCCAACTGGTACTACTCAAAATCTAGATTTCTATCGGACAGGCTCACCTCCTATTCCACAGAAGGACCCAAACGCAACTGGTTAAACGTGGGTTAGGTTAGGTTAGTTACACGGGGGTTAGAACTGAATTGGGATTTCCCAATGACTCATTATATGCGTAGTGAGATTATTAGAGTACATTATGTAATAAAAATAATATTTTTATCTAATTACTTATAAAACGTAACAGATCTGTACTAATTACATTTGAGGTTATTTATTTACCGTTTATATACCATATTACATAAAATAATTTTAATATAGTAATAAATAGCAACAGCAATACAAGAAAACTTTTACCATTAAATACACATAGTATCGTATGAAAATTGTGATAACCAAACACGTTATGTTCAAAGGAAAACTACCTAATAATTATCATTAACTACACGTGCATACATATAGCTATATACACACATATACATATCTATGTGTGGTGTTACTTGTTTTTGTTTGCGCGACTGTATCGCGAACGCGATAATAATAGTCCCCCTATTGTGTAAATAATGATAATTCAATATTTGCAGATAGCGTGAAATCATAAACTAGTAACGCCTACAGAGATAATATTTTGCACTACCACATTTAACGTCGTACTGATATATTTTTATTAATCTACGTATGGTTTTCACGTTAAACCAGCGTACGTCATGTTTGACGGGTCTACAACGCGATGACGTCACAGCTCAGTGCTACGCAACTGCTACATATGCTACGAATGCTACGTAAAAATAGACTGGAAGTATCTCTATTATGCATAAAAGATGCAGCAGTGTTATACCTAATAATCATTTCATTTCTTTCTTTCATTTACGAATGCTTAAGACTAAACGAGCATACATAAGATAAAGCTCTGTTTTTGAACGCTTGTCATGAGTAAGAAATTGTGGATATAGAGATATCAATGGGAGACACTTTAGCTTGATTTTAATAGGTAATCAACTCATTAAGATGACTTAGCACTAATCAAAAGAAAACGCACAACGGATTTTACAGTACTTAGTAGCCTGAAAGTTACAACAATATAGACCTAATGTAGGAAGTTCTAGAAAGAATTAAACTAGAGATCTCGACAAAGGGGTACTTTTCGTAATCATTATTATTATCAACTGCCTTTCTAAGGGCACTGCTGGACATAAGCCTACCTTAAGAGGTTTTTGCCCACACTGGGCATGCGGGAATGCATGATATTTTTTTGTATATATATTTCTCATTTTTATGTATTAGGTACATTAACATATTGGTTGATTAATATAGTTGGTATATTAATTAGGCTTAGACAAAAAACCAAAAAAACGTAGCAGCCAAGCCAAATATAATATATTTTCCTTACATAGTACATACACTTTGTACAGGAAATGAAAATTATACTCTAATATGATAATCATTAACTCGCCTCTTAATAATGATGATGGAGGTTACGCAATCGATATTTAAAAGAGTTAAAAACCGATTAATAGATTATTAAGATCGAGTAAAATACTTTTTTTATCATCATATTCGTAGCATTCACGATATTGACGTGTTGTTTGACGTCCGGTTACCTTATGGACAATGGAAACAGATCGTCGATGTTTGTTTCCAAGTGTATATCTGAATTAATGCCCACGCACTATGCTTGTTTACTCTCGAGATAGTATCATCTTTATTGACATATACAGTTGCTTGCATTTCTCACTGTTTCACTGACCCTTGTTGCTTGAGGGGTACATAAACAAGGTCAGAGGTTGCTTAGGAATAGTGCGTAGATGCTTAAAATGTCTGCCTTATTTGGATACAATTTTCAAATATGAGAGAAGCCTGAACCTGTCACTTAACTTTAGAGCAGTTTGGTGAGGGTATATGTAAAAGTGGGGAAGTTCGGGTAAGATATAGAGTTTGTGGTGGGGATTGGGAATAGTGGGAGATTGGGTAGTAATGGGGAGTAGTATTGGTTGTTAAATCTGTGATTCGCTTTGTAGCATTTTTAGTATTACAGAGGACGCCAACCAACGTTGATGCACGTAGGTATACTCCACGCAGTTCCAGTCGCAACGTTTAATATTTATAAAATAATCCTTCTTGTACCGCTCTCCGAGCTTGTTACATTTGTTTTTAATCGGTTTTCTTGTTTATAATATCGATGAAAACTCTCCATCCGAGAAACATGTTTGTGTACGTAATACTTTTGCCGTTCCGAGTTTACGTTTCCGTCACATTGTTATTTGAAAACATCAGAACATAAAATGATTTGTTTTTTGTTTTTCGTTGGCGCGATGAAAGATTTGTCTCACTGCAAACGATCGACCCGATAGCGGTGCTTTTTGGGGTTACGCTTGCGTCATAATGATATGGCTATGGATATATATATATATATATATATATATATATATATTTGTATATGTAGCTATGAACTGACATATAACAAGTAATATATTTACCACTGGAAATATAAGAAAACTTCTTAATTAGAATATCTAGAATTAACGATAAAAGATAAAAAATATCTTACAAGTGATGCATCAGCCTTATTCTTATTATAAGTTTTTAGTTTTTTTTAATACTACCGAATAATTGGTCAGTATACCCAAATGACCAGTACCGTCATGGACATCTGCAACTGACCTCGATTAAGTCTGCTGGAATAGACCTGTTGGAGTCAATTAATGTCAATCAATATAATTAAAATGTTCTAGAACAAACTAGCAATGGTTTCATTACGAAAACGTATTGAACTACGCTTTTGGATACCGGTATTTTGGGTATTTGAAAGGTATGACTGACGGATTTTACATGAGGCGTACGTACTATGACATGATGTACATAGAGACATGACGCACTGTGACATGATGCGCACTGTGACATGACGCGCACTGTGACATGACGCGCACTTTGACATGACGCGCACTGTGACATAAGACGTATTATTATAGACGCCTGATGTATCAGAATAAAGTTTGGTAGTATTTAAGCTTGGATGGAAATCCAGATCAGATCACAGCCATTACGTCTATTGTTAGATCATTTCCAATTTTTCGTAATAAAGAGTATAAAATGTTGAAGGTAGATTGAACACTTTTAAATGACCCGTTCTGTTTTTTTTTTCAGAGACCAATGGTGCAACTATCTCTACTGGCAAGTATTGTATTAATAATCATAATAATAATCATTAATCTGATCCCACACTAGATCTTTACGTTTAAGTTAATGACAGATATTAATGCTATACTAAGAGCCGGCAATTAGTCGACATCCAGTCGAAATTAATTAATTTTTTATGTTTGAACACTATTGCTAGAAAGTATCATACATAAATTTCTACTTTGAGCTTAATGCTTAACCACACACTAATGTATGTAAAATGTTGGGGCAGAAAGTATTAAAGTTATTTGAATGTAGTGTATTTCTAATATGTATTATTATACAAATTTTGTAGCTTTCTGTGACGCTTCCTGCGCTATCTCTCATTTCTTAATAGGCAAAATGTTCTTTAACAGGGGTTCAAAGATCACTCTTCATTTATTAATACGTGACGATCAGCGCCACCTAGCGGTGTAGCAAAGCAGCGACAAACGTACTTCTTTAAATAGATATTTATAAAGGAGAATAATTAATGTATTGTATTAAAAAACACACCTTATTTGATGTTATTAATAGAGCTTATATAATTGTTTCTACCAACAATCAGAAGAACTGGCATTTTAACGTTATAGCTTGAAAATCAACACAGCCACGTATAATTACATGAGGCACTTGTTTGTATTGGTTACACACTCGTATTTTAATAGTGCAAGTTCTTTAAAATTCGATGTATGTCTAAAAAAATGTTAATTAGTACTTAAAGGCTAATATAATCATCACCATTTTTGTTTTCATTTACATTACTACTGAATACGGATGTATATTTGGAATGAAAAGGATTAACGCCATATTCTGCCAAGCTGGCTGAGTGCGGGTTGGCAGACTTCACACGCACAAAAGGTACTCACGTTAAGGATTGTAATATAGAATTCGCAGAGATGAAGATCGAGCTCTATCAGTGGTGTGCTATTGGAGAGGCATGTGTTCGCCAATGGACAGAAATATGCTGATTATGATAATGATGACGTTAATATAATTAATGTTTATATTGTAGCGACTGTACGCGCAGTATCACTCTCAAATGACAACCCTGCATTATATACCTACATCACAAAATGGTACATTATCGAGCTATTGAAGTCATATCATAAATTGACGCTCTCGTCGGACAAACAGATTAGAAAATGAAATCGAAAAAAAATCCCGCCCTTTTTCGAACAAAAAGTAAATTTCTGTATTCACCATACAAAGCTCATGCGCGCAATAAACAACTCTACATTGTTAGTATTAGGTAGAGTTTTCTTTAACACGTTATTTCAAAGGTCACCATGATTGGGAACACTAAGCAGCTTACAGCCCAAGTGATCCAGTCCACAAATATGAATACAGCCTAAAGAGGTCTGCTTAAGGCTTAAGGGAGCTGTTTTAACTAATATTGACATTAAAATGGGTTTTGGTAGAGAGAAAAATATGTATGAGAAACAAGCCGAGGACAAGGCGCGATGCCGCTCATTGAGGGAGGCTTATGTCAGCAATCGACTGAGATAGGCTGATGATGTGATGTAATTTGGGGATGTGGTGATGAATTCAGATGATGATGACTGTTAAATTCAAAATTTTAAAATTCCAGGTCTTTCAATGTGCAAGTTAGTAATAAGCAAAGCAGACCTAATGTTTCTTTTCGACTGCCTCGTTGGTCAAGTGGTTGCAAGCGCGACTGCCGATCGAGAGGTCCTGAGTTTAAACCCCTGGTCGAGTACTATTGGATTTTTAAAATTAAGAATTTCTATTAGTGACTCAGAGTCTGGATCTGTGTCTGGTGTATGGCAATAGGCACACCACCTATTCCATGGGATTTAAAAGTGATTGGTGAAACGTAGGAATGTACTACACTCCTCTGCCTATACCTTCGGGGATTTCTCATTCTGAGAAGAGACTCTTGTCCAACAGCGGAATAATGAAAAGGTTTATGATAATGAAATAAGTTGGTACATATATTTCTAGTGCTCAGTGATCTAGCATGGAGCAACATGCCCCAGCTCTCACTTTTCGATGTGACACATTTGCTTGGAACTGAGAAATAGGAGCCTGTTTATTACTCCCGTAACATTAAGAAATGAAGGGAAATGTTACAAAACTTTTTGCACCAATAATCCAGATGTCGCCAGCAGGGTTGCCACTTGCTACTGAGATAATATCAATATCTTAAGTTTTACATCCAAAAGTTGAGGATATGTAGCGTTTTCAATTTTTAATAATCTGATTACTGACTGTCTCGTTAGTCAAGAGGTTACAAGCCCGACAGCTGATCGAGAGGTCCTGGGTTCAATTCCCGGGTCGCATGCTCCTGGCATTTTCTACCTTTTATGTCCTAGTAGCTCGCTGTCATGTTTTGTAGCCGGTTGATGGCAATAAGCTCACCATCAGTTCCAAGTTGTTCTGCATAACATATTTAGTGAACAGTGGGAGAGTACCATACTCTTCTGCCTCCCTCTCACCTCTCCTTTTGCCAGTTCCAACCCTAACCAGTAGCGTTAACCCTTCGATAATCTGTCGCTACTAAAACTTTTGTTACCCACTATATCTAAAAGAATGAACTAATGGCCTTTAGTGTGAGACGACGCAGTTTTTTTACGACCGGACCGACGGCGAATAACAGGTTTAATGTTCTATTGCCATACGGATTGCCAGCAGGAAATGTTCCACTGCGAATACGTGTTTGTGATACTACCCTCATTTTGAGATAGTACTTTTGATTATGGAAGAAGAAATAAAATTGCAATGTTAATGGATATATGTACCTTGTTTTATTAAAAAGCACTAATTCTATCATATTCATTCAAACAAGATAATTATTTTGATTATAAGTTTGTTATATAAGTAATTTTAAATCAATATCTTTGGTATATGATTATCTGTTATCATTCTATTGTATTAATAACGTAACACATAATAATTACTCTATAGGTTAAGAAAAAACAAATAAATTATTATTTCACACTTTACATTACCCTCGTACCGTGCTGTTACTGTGCAGGTTACCTCACGATAGTTTATTTAACCGTTACAGCAAATTATATTTCATTTCAAATCGCACATTTTTATAAAGAGCTGCACGATACGATTTGAACCCACAAACGGAGTGCGAGGCTGAATTTCAAACCACTAGGCTATCACTGCTTTAGTAATAGTTACTACAACTGTGAAAAGACTGACAAATACGCAATTACACAGCCATACGTACACACGCACGCACGCGCACGCGCACGCGCACGCGCACGCACACGCACACGCACAAACACACACGCACACACACACACACACACACGCACACACACACACACAGGTACTGACAACATTCGGAATAGACACAATCAGTACAGTACCAACAATAACACAATATCTGCAAGCGCGAGGCCTTGGCGCCAGCGCCGAACGCGCACTCATCGCGTAGCTTCAGGTCACACGCGACTGGCCACCTCCCTCATAACTACAATAAAACATATAAAAATTCATAACATCACACCAGTATTTTCCTGAAGGGGCGGGCATAGGTGCGTAGTACTCCTATTTTTACCATATACGTACTATATGTTTCGTGGAATAATGGGTGAACCTGTTGACATACCTAGGGCACAAATCCAGATGAGCTACTACCGGGAATATCAAGTTCAAAACCAAGGAATATTTTGCCCGATCCGGGTGTGGAACTACAGAACTCGTACTCATCAGTCGCACTTGCAACCACTAGATTAATGAGGTTGTAAAATTGGAACATTTTAGGTAGGTGAGTCTGTGTTGTGATATAAGGCTGCTAAACTAAGTACAATAATATATTATACAAAAATGTGCACTTATATACATTCATATGTGTAATATATACTTTTTTACATCTAGGCACTGAACGAGTAGCGCTCGTCACACAAATATTTTTCCTGGATAGAAGTCGAACCTAGGTCTCCCAGATCAGAAATAAGCTTCATTGGACCAACGGGCCAGTCTCTTAATAATATGCCAATGAAATATTTTTCTACAATAATATTCCCATTCTCTACAAAACTATGAGATAGATGTATTTGGGTCGTTCGCCACCCCCAGACCTACGTACCCTCGATAGAGATGTCTAGGTACACCGAGCTATATCTAGGTTTATAGCTGGCTACATCTAGCTTTTATTGTGCCTAGACTGAAGTAATATTACTCCCCGCCGCCATTAACGAGCTTAGTCTAGGAGCTGGTTGTATAATGTTATTTAACATGTGCATTATTATTTTTATAATTGTAGCTTCCATTTCGAATTTTAAAGTATTTTTATAGTTATATTTGTGTATGTGTGTATATTTAGGTAATTAAAATTTCCATTACAATTAGTATAATATAATCATCATTATTATTACTAAGCCTTTTCTGGTTCTCTTCTCAGAGACGGGTCACCTCTTATATTAATAAAGGTTAAGAGCATAATCTTAACTAAACTCGAGTTGGAATATTTCACACGCCTAATAGAACATTCTAGAACATTATGAAGATCTCATAACATGTTCCTTGTTATGAAGTTCCAACTACTGATGTTTAATATTTGAAACGCGCGTGATTCCTTGAAGACAGGTTGATTATATGATAGGGAGAATTGAACTCCAAAATCTTGTAGTGAGAGGCTAAAATCTAAACTGGTATTTATAAATCCATACAATAATGAACATGTTTTAACCTATACATTCGTAATTTGGAACAATGCGGGTCAAATTACGTATCTCCATTATCTTAAAGTCGGTAAATTTCTATTCAACTGAACAAACATGTGTATAAGTGTGTTCCAGTATAAACAATAATCTACAGTATGCATTATCTTTTATATACAAAGCGTGTTCCTACGTGAAAACATGACCGACTTTTTTTTATCTATGTGGATCTCGAATCTAGATCACACATTATTTTTAGAGGCGTACGTTTATTTTAGCACTGAAACAACAATGGCAGATGATAATTGTTCAATAAACGTTTCTCTTATCTACGCAGATCGCTGAATACGTTTCTCCTTCCTAATCCTTTTGGAATTCATCTGATGAAAATTTTACGAATATTGTTTATGCTGTTCCAAATGCATTGTGATATACGAGTGTGTCATATGCAATACATATGATTGGTGTTTTTGGATGAAACTTTTTCAAAAATTCAAATTCAAAAGTTTTTGTTCATTATAAGGCATATAGATACACTTAATGAACTAATTAATGTCTCAAAGGTGGACGTTAATGTTGCCCTTTGATTTGCAAAAATAGTCTTTATGTCTAGTGTATAAGGTATAATATGTGAGCACAACTTATTGGTTAGAAGATATTTGGAATAGATAACGAATTGTAGGTACAGTTAAGATAGAGAACATAAGTCAGTATTGTATGAGATCTTATTAATTTTTGAAAGTGGCTTGAAAATATTCATGGTTGTCTAATAGTTGAGTAGGATGATAAGTTCACGGAGAGTATAGAGATGAAGGAATTTGAAATGCCTTGAACAATATATTGCATAATATTTAATCGAAACACAAATAAATGAGTAAAGTTCAAACACAGAACAAAAATATCTAAAGGATCATCTAAAACGAAACAGTGTAAAGAAGCATTATTTTCTTATCTTGATTAGATGCCGATGACGACATCTTGACGTGTGTTGCCGGGTGTATCGCAGCGCTTGTAACCTAGAGCAGTAATATTTTTGGCTAGAAGATGATATTGAGCCTAGTAAGCCTGGGTGGCCAAAGAAACACAATAATAAAGAGGATTTTATGCAAATAACATGTTTTTGAATTATCTAACCGTCTACATTTTATGATTTTTAATATTAATATTTTGGGATATTAGTGAGGAAGTAAATAGGTTAGTAGTAAGTATTATAGTAAAAAAAAGACTGCCTCGTTGGTCGAGCGGTTGCAAGCGCGACCGCCGAGCGGTCCTGGGTTCAAATCTCGGGTCCGGTACTATTGGATTATTCTAATTTAGAATTTCTAGTAGTGACTCGGAGCCTGGACCTGTGCCCAGAGTATGGCAATAGGCTCACCACCTATTCCATGGGACTTAAACGTAATGGGTGAAAGGTGGGGATGTACTAAACCCCTCTACCTACCCCTTCGGGTATTGGAAATGGAACGCATATAATCATATTAGTTTTTTTTTCTTGTCATTTCCGCTCAGTGGCAGCACTTCTCTCCTTCTTCACGTGTCATTCGCATGCGCCATTGTGATTTACTTGCTCGTTTAATAAAACACTTTTCACGCCAGAAATATTCCTTATTTCACTGTACCAATAACCCTATATCGGGGATTACAGGCATGATGTTACGTTTACGTGTTACCATGACTCTTTCACATTTTAGGGTGTCTGCCACACTAATCTAAACTAAAAGCATTAAATTAGGCGTTGCCGCGTAGCAACAGAAAAAGCATAGCTTTTTATAGGCTGAAACTTGTAGCACTTTACCGCATTTAATCGTCTTTAAGCTAATCAGATCTTTAATTCATAACCTATTTCTTTCTCGATGTTCATAATTGTTTTGTATTGGTGAAAAATTATTTCATTTATTTTAATCACTTCTTATCTAGTAAAATTCGATATTTAATTCCAATGTAAATAGTTTTATGTATTGTAAAGTATATATATAAAATTAATGGTCATCGTATATTATTATATTTATTTTTCTAGTATAAATATTATATTTAAACGTCTCCTATAGTTATTCCATGAGTCGTCTCCTAAGCTACAGCGCTACGCAGAGGCGGACGCTTTTAAGCGAGGCTGGGCGTCGCTCAACAGAAGGCGGGGACCGCCCACTCGGATAATAATTTTACAGGCTCCTATAATTAATATTTTCTGCTCCTAACACTAATAATATCCTACATTTTTCAGTGTTCAGCACGATCTATTTTCAGTATTTTTCATTACGTCGAATAATTTGTCATTTGATTTTTAAGGCTATATTCTCCTCGTTACAATAACTTTGATGATAGATATTAATCTCCTTTAAGGTGACCTCAGATATATGAGCTACTATAGTTATGTAATAACAATGCTTAATAGCAACAAGATTTTTTTAAATATCACTGATGTAAGTGTGATATCGCAATTAACAAACAGCCGTTGTATAAAAAATTACCGGGTAATAATATAGTAAAAATACCTGAGTGATAATAGTCTTATTTAAAAAGATTATTGATCTACTTTGAAAATAGAATTTAAATATTTTGAATTAAAAATAACTAATTTGGCTCGACAGACAGATGTTAATTTCGTTCGGAGATTGAAAAAAACATTGAATGTTCTTAATTTTAGAGAAAGTTCTAAATTCAAATCCCACCGGATAAGTAGTAGTCTCAATCGATAGGCGCTAAATCATCAACCAATAAAAGTGTCAATGGCCTATAGGAAATGTAAGTGCGTGTTACACCGAACTGTAGCTATTTGTAATTGCAAGCGAACAGAAATCTCAGTCGAATTTTTAATTTATGGAAACTGTTTTACCTTGTCTCTTTAGTGATGTAATTATTAGTGACAAAATTATTTAAAAGCCCCAAAGAATTATACAAAACTCGTATTCATATGCTTCACAATGCATGTTTCCATGGTTTATTATTGTGGTAGTATGTATAATCGTTTAATTGACTCGACTGCTGTCAAGCCTGTGTCGTTGGTCGAGCGGTTGCAAGTGCGACTGCCGATCGGGAGGTCCTGGGTTAAAATCCCGGATCTGGTACTAATGGATTTTTCTAATTTGGAATTTTTTGTAGTGACTCGGAGTATGGAATCGTGCCCGCTGTGTGGCAATAGGTTAACCACCTATTATTACCTGGGACTTAAACGTAACTGGTGAAACGTGGGGGTGTACTACACCCTTCTGCCTACCTCTTCGGGGATTACACGCGTGATGTAACGTTTATATCTTGCAGGTAGTCACGTTATCAATTCGAAAATATATGAACAGTTGGTGGCGTATTTAATGTCAAATATGACTCAGTGATTAATTTTAATGACGCATTACGTGTCTTTCGGGTTGTCAAGTAGAAAATGTTACTGGACTTCAATTCCCTGTAGTCGTATGGTTGAGATTAAACTTCACAGTCTGTGATGTGGCGAATCTCGGGTCCTAATAGTTTTTGGCTCACAGACAGAGCGTAATCTCACCTTGAATAGAAGATTGAAGCAGCTTCAAAGATTAGAAATGGCATGTCAACAACGACGTACAGAAAACCATAAAGACGAATTTTATTCGTCTTGATAAGGAATAATTGTATTTGAATACAGACATTTGTGTTTAAACTATGCGGATCATACCCGGAAAACCCTAAATTTGTTGTTTACGGGTTGACTTGTATGTTGATAAGGAAATAATACAAAATAACCCACACGATATGCAGAGTAATGAAGCACTTAGCATATAGCTTATCATTTTATTAGTACCTATAATATAATTTTGTCATGTTTTAATTACAAGCGAGTTTTCCAGCAGCGATGTCATAAAGGCAAGCATTGTATTGTCAAATGCTTTGAGGTTGCTAGTCTGTATTGGTATAGCTGACCACTTGTCAGCAGGCGAGTTGTCTGGCTATGTGGCTACATAACATTGCACTTGTATTTACTCGAGGTGTAGACAGATGAGTGAAGTATTTTCACGTGCTTTTTCCACTTCGAGTTATTAGGAATTTATTATCGGAAAATAATGTTACGACATAAGATATTATTTATTTACATATAAATATACAAGACTGTTATAACCATACATGCTTCTTAGCAACATGAAGGGAATGGTTGTCCAGACGGTACTAGAACACGTAAATCCTTACGTAAAACAGTTGGTAGTAGCATCTCTGATTTGCAATATTTTTTTTATTGACAGTTATGACGGATATTTATCAAAATTTTTGACAGTTTCCATGTCTTAAATCTTAATGGAAATGTGAAATTAATTCAACACGGTGTAATAGGAGTCACGCGCATGCGCCAACCATTCGTGTCGGATAATAATTGAAATAAATCCATCTGAGAGTCTCTGTGGACTTATAGAAAACTTATTGTTTCTTATGTTCGCCATTTATCGTGGTATGATGACGTCACATGAAAAAATGCACTTCTTCCGATATAATAATAACTGCAGTCATGATTTTTCATCGTGCAAAGACAAAGAGCAATGTTAAGAGCAGTTTGAATTTCGAAATTCAAAATGGCCGCCTACGGAGCAGCCGAGAGCTGCGTCGGTGTTGCGCCAAAAAATAAATATTTTGCATCGTCAATAACATCTCTGTCGCGACGAGTGCGCATGCGTGAGCCGTCGGAGCGACGAGCTGTACGTCAGAAATATGCAAATTAAATCTATAAAAAAGCGATTTAGGGAATACCACTACAAATGTTTAGTTTAGCAAATGTGTACCATCGTTCAGTACATCACGTGTCAGTGATAGCCGCTGATGACTTGGTGCGGCGATGTCGCGTGCGAGCGCTGTAGCGTCGTCCCTGTCTACGTGTACGGCGCATGCTCAGTTGTAATGTTTATATTATTTGTATTTGAGCTGTGTATCACGTAAACTATAACTACCACAGCCGTACCGCCAATACTGAGGGCCAGCGCCCGCCCCTCCCCGCACGGCACGGCACGGTAGTTAAATATTTCTTGCTTATTTCGCCCTAGCATTGTTGTGCCCGCCGCGTCGAAGGCTGTTGTGTATTGTTTAGACGCGCGTTTTCGAACAAATATTTTTCCCAACACGACCATTGCTCCTCTAACAAGTATCGTATATTAAAAGTTCATCGGTTCGGCCGCCGAATTTAATTTCAGCGAGGATGCAGCTACGTGCAGTAGCGTAAATAATTTGCATCCGAAACTGCATTCGGCCAGAACTCATGAGTGGTAGTTTACGTCGCTGTTGAGTGTTGAGGTTTTTATGATGTTGTTTAATTATTAATTATCTGTTGTTTGGTTGTTTATATTTTGTTTTTGTTTTTTTAAACCGTGTGTGGCAAAAGATTTGAATCCTTGAGGGCGTTTTCGCGCGATCCGGTGAACGTTCGCGATTCGGTTTCGATTTTTGATTTCTTTTAATGCGTCGTTTACCTGAAATTTGATAATTTGATTTTTCACATTTAAATTTATTTTGTCTGGTGGAGGTTTTACCTGGGAGTTTCGTAAGTAAAACTAAAATATATTTGAATTTATTGTAATATTATATATTAAATATTTAGCTTCACCTCACTTTTTTATATTCTACTTCATAGTTTTTTTGCTAAAAAAATGTTTGAAAATATGAACGAGTTTTCAATACGTGCTCTCATAATAAATAAGAAATATAGGTATATTTTATTACCGAATTAATATTAAGGTGCTTTCCTACTATAATATTTAAAACTCTAATTTTCCAATTTTCGAAACGTACTGGCTAATAATTCGATTATAAAAATAAAACCATCGCAGCGGATTCGTAGCGCGAAAATTTTAAATATCGAACTCGGAACTTATAAGCACGTGGGCTATTGCTCATGTGTCCGCGGCGAC
>DWME01005802.1:0-14426 GCA_018244795.1 Parelbella ahira ahira | reverse complement strand
AATGTCTCTGTGTGAACACGAGTGTCTGTAATTGGAAAATTTATTGCGACACGATAATTAGTGTCGCAACAGCCCTTGTGTGAACGCGTTGTATAAGTGTAAACAGTACAGACATTAACGTCAGAATTTGTGTCGTAGTCTGAACGGCCCATTAGTATGTAGTGTCAGTGCATATGTTATGTCAGTGAATATGTAACTTTAGTGTATTTTCACAATTACTCTTCATAATGATGCTAAGTTTATGAGACATGAACATTGTTTTGACAACCCTAATAAGTATCAGTGTATATTTTGTCATGTCAGTGTCATATGAATTGTAAAGTTATATGTATGTATATAAATACATAGATAACCTATGAAGGTTATCTTACGATATATGTCATATGGAATTATAAAAGCTTGATTACTATAAATTTAGGCCAGTTCTAATTTTTAATGATGTAAAATTTACAATTAATATCTATACTGAAATATTAGTTTAAATTGATAAAGTAGACCTAATTATTACAATTAGTGATTTACACCTTTTACGTCTTTCAGTGGTAACCGAAATGTGCTTTAACTCAGAATTTCAAAAAGATATACCTATATACTTACATTAAATATATTGATGATCAATAAATATCAGGGTACTTTTAAAAAAAACGTATTTTTTGAAGACGGATTATATATGACACCTAATATATACTTACAAGTCAACGTTTCATCTAATTTCAAATAAAAATGTGTTATCAGAGACCAGTCACGGATTCGTTAATTCCCCTGTGTATTTATTTTGAGCACTACGTGTCTCAGTATGTTTGCGTATCACCCTCTATTTAATATCCTCTTCGAAAAATAGCGGGATTTTAGTTCTGCTACTCAAGGGCAGCGATGATTTCAACGATCTAATATTTTCTCCGTAGTACATTATTCATAATACTATTATACACAAAGTTCCATCATAAAGTACATGTCGGGTATGTAAGGATAAAGACATTAAAAACTCTGTGCCTGTCTTGCCTATAAAAGACCAGACGTTTTGTTATAACTACATGAACAATAGCAGTAACAATAATAAACACAGTAACAAAAATAAGAAAACTGCTAACGATAATAAAAAACCAGTAATAATAATAATAATAACAGTAACTACAATCATAAAACAGCTACAATGATAACAAAACGAATAACAATAAAAATAAATTAGTAACAGTTAAAAAATAACAATATCGATAAAAAAAGTAACAATATTTCCAAAAAAATAGACATAAGTACGCAGTCCAGAAATCGTTCACTTGGTAAAGTACAAAGGAATTTCACTCGTTTACTGGTTCTTACATCAACAATCTGTCTATGTCGTCTTGTAGCTTGATCCGATGGATTTCCGCCGTACAGAATACGCTTCCATCTTTCCCTCGTCGTATGAAAATTGTATCTCAACTCTTCGTGACTGCATTTAGCAACTCAATCTAAACTTTTACCTGCTTATTTCGTTATACAAAGTGGTGAGATAGGATGCTTTCATCTTTCTTCAGCTGTATATAAAGTACTCACAAGAAACAGTAGCCATTCGAGCAAAGTATACCTAATAATAAATTAAATTAATGTGATATGATTATAATCTGTATATACATATGAGAAGTCTGCCAACCCGCACTTGGCCAGTGTGGTAGACTATGGCGTTAACCTTCTCAATACGAGAGGTGACCCATGTATTGAAATGATAAATAGGTCGATTAAAAAAAATATAGGAGTATATACAATAAAGGTTTAATAAAGGTTATAATCCTTAGGCAATATTTCATGAAAATCTTTTAAAAATGATTGATTTATCACGGAGAACAAAAAACACGATTCATTGTTTTTAAAAATATATATTGTCATCACAACTGGTAAAAATAATGCCGTTTGTATACCTAATTTTATTTTTTCCTTTTTTTTTTATTTTTACTTTGAATGGCTCTCACAAATTCATCTTGGACTCATAGCCGCTCAAAGAGCAGAAACATATTAAATTCCACACAATTAAAAAGAAAAAACTCATTGCCTATTTCCACGACCTACATCTTGAAGAATTTAAATTGCCATGTAAATGAGAATTTCTTTATTTGGGTGTGGATACTTGACTCTAGTGACTCCGGGCGTGTCAACTTGAGCAAGGTTGTTTTTGCCCACAAATAATGCTCATTCTATGTTATACAGCAATATGGAGAATGCGCTATAATATAAAATACACACGAATAAATCAGTAATGGTAGCTTCTGGTCGTATATATGTATGTATAAACCTACTACCTATATTAAGTTTGCTGGAGCAAGAATTCGAACTTAGAAGTTTGTTGAGAACCATGTTTCAGTAATACCTACGCCAAGGTCACATATTACATTTTTGAAGAGAAAGTTACTTATACTTTTAAATTTACGTTTGAAAAGCAGGTGATAGGTACAATATTTTAATTTCATGTAATTTTTTTATCTACACGTGCTATTTTTTATATAATGTTTTAGTACAATCAATAGATACTTTTGTGCTGCAAAAATACAACAAAATGTTAGACGACGCCTAATAGAATAACATCTACAGATCTTTGGTTTTAACCGTAAATATTGGTTTCTATTATGCAAAATACAACAAAATTCTAACAAATAAATAACTGGTAAAACGTGGGAGTGTACTACTTATACTCCTCTGCCTACCCCTTCGAAGATATAGGATTGATGTTACTTTTTTTTATTATAGCAAAATGGTGGTTATCGTAAATGGCCTCTGTAGCCTTTATTTGTTACATGCTATCAATTCTAGATAATTGTGAAGTTTCATTAACGGTTACCCACAGAAGCAAAGCCTATTTCTCACAGAGATATAATAATCTTACACTACATTGTGTACGATTGTTCCGGGGCCTATTAAGAGCTTTCGCCTCCAGAAAGACCTAATGTTCTATTTTTCTATACAAACTAGTAAAATAGTACACACCATCTGAGATAATATGACACGAGTCTTAAGCTTTGTCATCGCAGTCCGTCCGACAATTTAAATCCCATTTCCCTATTTCGTTTTGACATTTTAAAGCCTACTGCGCTATTTCCATTGGTTAACTGTCATGTTTTTATCTCATAGCCAAGTTGTATAATCGTTAGTGACGTCGGTATTTCCATGTTACATGTGGAGCACACATTACAAGTAATGTGAAAGACGGAAACATTACCATATAAATAATGAAATTTTGTTGTTACTTCCTAAAAGGGAATTTATGTTTATGGCGAAACAGATTTTATATGATGTTGTTTCCGTGATAAGTGAACTGGATATCAGCAGGATGGGCTTTATAGCCGGATATGTGTGGTACATGTAGGTATACTGTGAAGTAAGAATAGCTGTAGAGCCAACAACGTGAGCTATAGTCGCCGATGAGCGATGCAGTCTTTGTATAAACGTGCATGACAAAAGCGCTCGCGTAACTCCAGAGAATTGGGTTAAATCCAAGTTTAAACTAAACGAAAGCGATATAATGGATAGTTTCGAAGAAAGTTAGTTGGTAAGTAAGAGTTGCAATAAATTATAGTTTCGTTACAAAACGTGTCCTACACGGTTTTTTATATTGTTCCGGGAATTTTCATGACAACATTTTGCACGCCCGCACACACTTAAACGTAGAAATCAAAAACAACATTTCAACCGGACTTTTACTCCCGTGTCCCAACCTATAGAAAAAGGTTTGATGTCCAAATAGGAATTCCCTACCACGCCAATTCATTGTACGCAACCAGTCTTTGTTGTGTCTGTCGCTAACAAAGCCACCTATCCCTCTATTCACCTTTGCTCTCTTATCTAATGATCTCGTTACCTTAGTAAACTCATCCTCCGTAACATAATACCGTGGTCATATATCTTTATATTACATGAAATATGTTTTTCTATTATAAATTATTAACATGATATATTACAGACCACACGTGTTCCTTCTACAAATAAAAAACATGTGACGTTTGTTAGTAATATCGAGAGATATGTACCTCCTTAGAGTCAACAATACTTTCTGACATTGTAACCATAACTGAGGTCGAATATTTGTGGACTTACAAATGAAAGTACTCGTAATTTGTTGTTTGTACCGTACCTCTAATAATCGTATTTACTTTGTTATACGAATAGATTTAAATTGCTGAACTGTAATGAACAAGAGAATAGAATGTTACAATTAACTCACTTTCTTTGTTGCAATGCAAAACGATTTAAGGAACTTAACTTGTCTCGCTTAAACTTGTTACTATTGTCTATTGTTTCTTTCATAAATATTCAGAAACACTAAATGTTAGTTATAACAACAACGTTTTTTCCGTCATTATTATCAATGGTTTTTCTGACTTGTAATTTCCCGTAGTACCACGTAGTCTGGATATGTGATCGGTGCATAGTAATACGATCACCCCCTTCTCCATGGGATGTGCAACATAACGTAGCGTAGGACGCCCTCCAGCTGGGTGGAGTGACGATATACGCAGAGTGGCTGGCTGAGGTTGGATTCGAAGAGCGAAATTCGAGCTCAGTGGCGTGCTACCTATGTCCAACAGCGGACGGGAGTAGGCTGATAAGGAGTTATGCGTAACACAACGGGTAAAAGCGGGAGTATTACATTCCTCTGTCTACCCGTTCGGTTATTAGGCATAATGCCCTTTATAGAGTGAAACATCGCATAGGGATAAGGCCGGTTGAACTGATGAAGCAAAACCGTTGAGTCACTCCTTTATAAATGTATATACTCGTATTGTAACCATTATTGAATGATTGATTACATCGAATAAGGAATTCGGAATTGTAATTAAAACACCAGTTACATTTGTAACGTTTATTAATTACATTTTACAATCATTCCAATGACTGTTTATTACAATGTCTTCCCTGTTACACAATTATTCATTAAACTAGTTTGGCAACAAATTTGAGCATTTATGAATTAATATCGAAGTAAAATACACCAATGAGGACAACACAACCATGGTTCTCTCAGTTCTAAATAAAACTCATCTACTTTAATTATTGTTTCGGATATACTTAAAGTTTTTCTTTATCATAGACATTAATTTATTTTAAATACTAATCATAACTCGTTTTAGTTACATACATCGTCAGGCTTGCCATTACATTATTATTTTTATAACTAAGACTGCCTTTAGAAGAGCTAAAATAAAATACAAAAAGACGAAAATAAATATTTCAGTAACATTTCTATTCGTTTTAAAATATCGTTTGTGGAAAATATCAAGGTTTATGCCATGAATTGTTTTTAAGCAAAAAATGTATACAATTCTTGTTTTTTTAATTAAAAAGTATAATACTCATGAACTTGTTGGCCATTTTAAATAAGGGAGCATCCCTCTTGACTGTTTCAAAATTATTAAATCTTAATTTTATAATATACATATCTTTTTTTATACTAAATTATTTTATAATTACCTTAGAATTAATTAATTTATATCGATGCGTTTAATTAAAATACAATACGATAATTATATGTAATAACATTAGTTAACAATATTATAACAACATGTGAATTGACTCGAAAACTTGATGGTAAGCGTAATAAATATTGGTAAATATCAATATCGACTTGACTTGAAGAAGCTTATATATAAAATGAATCATCCTAAACATTGTTCGGAATATTTAATGACTATGTCAAAATTAAACATGTAGTTGTTATATTATTGCTTTTCAAATCGATTGAAAAATTAAATACGACAAACATAATTTACATAATTTATAATACTCTGCCTATCCAGTAAGAGACTTGGCTTGAAGTCACAATAATAAAAACAACAGTTCACAGTAGAATACATTCAAAGCGCAAAGAAATGATTTAAAATTAAATAAATACGAAGTCTGATCACGTTTTGTATGAAACGCAATGAGTTTGTAAAATTGGTAAAATAATTCGACATAATAAAAATTTCACAACATACTTTTTATATGACGCTGAAGTTCACTGGTGTACAATGTAAGGTCTTTTTACACGTTCCACGGCTGAGCACAGTCGGTAAATCCATGACCTTTCATGAATAGAACAGTGGAGGTGCAACGTAGGATTTTATACAGTTAGAATAATTTTACTCTGTAAATAACTTTTCACTTTAAAATACAGGGACTGTTTGAAAAATAAATATGTATAAAACACGTATAGTAACGTTTTATTTCCGAGTTTTCAATAAAATAATCCAGTCACTAACATTTTTTAACATTCTGCGCGATGAGAGGCATAGTTTTAAAACATATTTTAATTGTATGCATATGTATATAGCTTTGCTTTTAAAAAAATTCGGTATAAAACCGGAAAATGTAGTGATATGATTTTCAGAACTACTTTTAGAAAATACGATAACGTCTGTAACAATTTAATGACTACCAGTAGTTCAATTTTTTTTTCTCCTTCACTGTTGGGCAAGACTTCCACAAATGTGGATGACCAGTATGGCCCATACTTTACCACGCTGCTCTTTTGCGGATTGAAGAAGTTGAGATTAATTAACGAACCATTTTTCGGATGTATTAAACTGCTTTAAAAGTTAAATGTACTTAGTTCAACAATTGTTTTTCGATAACACTCAGAACTAACTTTACGTGTTCTCCAAATACACGAACGGTTATCAGGAGTCGCTACTAGGTGTCATTCATACAAAATCCTGCGTTCAGCATAGCTTAATTTACAGATTGCTTGCAATTTGTAAACTCGTCAGGATTACGAGCATTTCAAAACGCGTAATACCAACCGGATAAGGCGAAATTCATTAACATCTCCAACAAACAAACGATTTTTTTTCTGAACGCAAACAATTTCAACAGATTTGTTACTACAAATTGTCTGTTAAGCCGATAAGCTTAGACGGTTGAAAGTAAAAATTACACCTCATTATTCTCGTTCATTAATCTCGCTGTAGATAGGCACAAAGAGCAAAGATTTAATGTCATTCATTCAGAAGAAATGTTCATAAGCCGTAACAAGAAAATAATCATTCATCAGCGCAAATAATAGACTAGATATTTTATGTTGCCTGCCGTCGCGTTTACATCTGACTAAAATTAGTTATACACGCGGGATATAGGTATACACTGACTATAGTCAGTTATTTATTGCTACTAACTATAACTAAGTTCGAGTGCCTCGTTTATATTATGTACAACACTGGAGTATGTCTAGGTGGGGGGTTTCAGCGGCGTGTTGCCAACATGCAGGTTGTTCAGCTGGGGCAGCAAGATGGCAGCCGTGGCGATGGTGGTGACCAGCACGAACACCGCTAACAGCGCGCGGTCAGCCACCACTGCCACCTACGGAGATCTCTTCTATCAGAACACTTAGTCTTGAAACATTACGCTGATAAGGTAATCAGCAGGTTAAAGGGGTATTAGTTGGCATTACTGTTTCGGAATTTTACTGTTACAGATTCCTACATCCTTAAAAGCAAAGCCCAATGATGCACGAACTGCTGTTTCACAGCAGAACAACAATACAGTGGTGTAGAAGTAAAAGTACTGTGCCGTGATGGTTCTACAATTGAAATCTAAGTAGATGGTCCGACCATCGTCGTATACTTTTATATTTCTTTTATCACGATAGTGTAATTTACGGAATATATCTTCATATTTGCCACTTATATTGTATGCATAATAGGAGGTAAACCAACAAATTTCCTCGTGTAATATTACAAATGGGTTCAAAGCTCCAATGTTGTATAATTTACGCCAGACGGTAACATACACTTGTCTTAATTTTCGTTCTCAAAGCGATGGAAGAACAATGTTCTAAGGAGGTAATCTACATGTACATGGATATATATATCAACATAAACATCTTAATAGCCAAATAGATATTTTGTAATATCAATGAAACATATTATTTTTCTCGGAATTATTACCTATTGTTCATAACGTTAGATTATTAATGGATTATTGAACATAACTGAAATCGAATAATGATGCCTCAACGGCCTTCGCAAAGTATTCTCTCATACGCCTTTCTCATACGATATACACGATACATACATATTGTATTAATATAAGCATTATCCAATACACGAACATCTGCCCCATTCGCACCTGATTGATCTCTGCCTCCTACTTTCCTATTACAAATTCAATAGAGCCCATTTATTCCTATTCGGTTCGTGTAAAAATTCTATTATCCGAATGTCACTCTCCATCATTATCGTATCATTGAACCAAATATGACATACGTAACGTTTGGAAAGGTGACATACGTGTAATAAAAATGAAAACAAAATTTACTCGAAGTCATTTTAAGAAGACAAAGCAATACTTACAGTGAAATCTACTGAAATATTTAGTAAATTATAATTTAAGGTCTAGTTATTTAGATAAAAAATTAACAGCGAACTATATCAGAGTAAATTTATTTATACACACTATGCAAAGCAAGGCATATGAAGCAATTATTGCGCATCGAATATTTGCATTACTGGGCATGTTTGAGGGGAGGATTTTGTATCTAAGGTTTAAATTGTGTAACTCCTTACGTGTCATCTTAACTTTTTTATTACATCGGCTACCGTTTGGGCGTGAATCCGCTTGTCGGAAAGTGCTAATGCGTTCTAAGAAAGATGTACATATATTTAAAAAACCCATTAACCTTTGTTTGGAAGACTTGAAAATAAAGCTTAATGTAAAATAACGAATAGTAAATAAAAATAACGCTTAGTGTTTCTGAAAACAGATACCAACTTACCTGTTTCCATTCCAAATTAGCTCTCTCGAGGCGTTCGTTAGCGGCGACGCGCTGCTCGTGGCGCGCTGCTGCTTCACGGATTGTACATCCGCAGCACGTGCAGCGCGGACACGCCGGTGCGCAGCAACCATCCGCTGGCACTGCACCCGGCCCCGGGGCTGGCGGGGTTCGATCTGCGAATTGTTCTGATGTCTGGTCAAATTGCACGTGCAATAGTGCTGCGAGAGACTATGGTCTTAATTGATCTATGAATAAGCACGTGTAGATCGTTTCAGAAGAAACTTTGGCCTTAACCCTGTCCTGTTGACGCGTGTCCACCAGTTGAAGGATAATAGTTTTTTGAGATCTTGATGATGAGACAGTGTATGTCAAAATTTTAATAGAATAACAATTTCACTTGCATTTTACGACCCACACTGTGGACAGCAAAAAACATTAAAAATTTTTAAAGACCCTTCTAGCAATGAAATCCTACAACGATGTATAATAAAATCGAATTACACGGTATAACTATGCTTATTACAATATGTAACCACCAAAATTTCTAAAAAGTTTTCATAGTACCTACTCCTTAAAATGCCTTCCTACAAACTACCCTCAGACGCACGCTAGATATTCTTACCATATGCCGAGTGTTTAGACCCTTGGCTTACATTAACAGACAGTCTAAACCATTATCCTCAATTTTCGTGTACATAAAGAACAATGTCGGCTGGAATTGTACTTCAGGTCAAGAACTCATTACATTGTCTGGAATAGATGTTTGGCGCGCTATGCGGCAAATGATCCTCCCGCTACATCACATACTGCCCTTGATTCTGGTTATGGGCCATGTTGGCGTGTACAAAATGACTATAACATGTTGCTTGTTCTCTACAAAACTGAACTGCTAAAGCGTTTATATTTGTTAAATTAAGTTTTATCTTAAAACATTCAAGTTTTTGCGATTCGAAAATGAAATGTTTTATTAATCTATAGATAACAATCTGGTATTCATACTAAGTGCACCAGAAATGCTAATATACCCCACGGCATGTGAAAGGACAGCGAGTTATGAAATATTTTGTTATTAAAATCAGTTTGTCCATGGCACGGCGCAACATAGCTTCGCAGTACGTAGGAACCTACTGGAAACGTTTTACAAAATTTTGAAAAAGCCACAATATATATCAACCGAGAAAATCCTTTTCACGTCATATTTAATGACAATATGGTTGGAGAGTTAACCGCTTAAACTTATTTACGAGAACTTTTTGTTATTGATAGACCAACTAACAATGATAAATCATAGAACATCAATTATTTCGTCGTGATTATTGCATGAATGGATCTAAAACCCATAATAATAACAAATAAACGTTTAAAATCTTGGTCAGGGGAAAAACAAAAGTTTAATATATTCGCTATAATCTTAATCCAACCAGAACAACTCCGATTTCTCTTAGTGTACAGCAATATTATAATTACAAACTCAATTAATAAACTATTGCAAAGGTTACGATCGTTCTTCAACGGACACAGCGTAACAATTGGCAATTGTGAGAACGTTTTAAAAAACGCGGGAAAATCTTGACAATTAATAAGTTGTGAAGCCCTTAGAAAATATAATTGATTCATTTTTATTCATCGTTTGGCTTAGACGGATCGGATTATCATTATTCATGTTATGTTAACAGCGAAGGCCAGGAAGTTGAATAATTCTCTTGTCACTACAATGTGGTGAGAATTAAAATACCCTCCCTATTCATTCCGGTATATGAATATTGCCATACACAGGAATGAATAGGGTTTTTTAATTCTTCGTAATGGCTCACCCTGCATTTCATGGTGGGACGTATAACATACTTATAATTATAGTGAATTGTACTATCGTACTACATCCACCTGCATAGCCCTTCTGGGAAATTCAGGCGTAATGTTATGTTATTTATTTCGGTATCCGCCTTTTAATTAAAGTTCTAAATTGACCAGGAAAAATTGGACAAAATAATAAAACAGTATCACATACATGCCTCTGAATAAAAATATCAACCATGCAAGAGTAGGTATACACGCGCCGGCTTATTACTGACGCGAGCGCCTTTTCTCAGATATAACGGGCTTTTAGTGCAACTTCCTACACTGTTTTACTGCTGTGTGAAATTTAAACTCGTACAGCTTGCAAAGTAAAACGTGTTACAATTTACGTTTTAATGTTGCTTACACCCACGCTGAAATAAAATGAAAATATCAACGGTGGATCTCTATGAGACGGTTGGCAGTCTATCTATTTTAAAATAACCACAATGTAACAGTTAATAGACATTGAAATGGACGGCACAATGCAAAGTACACTTTAGTATAGTATATTTTTTCTTTGTTCATCTCCATGTACGGCCATCTGAGTCTAATAGGCGGGATAAGTTATATAAGAATACAAATACAATTATAATTATTGGCATTGTATAGACAAGATGTAAGAGAGGTAGTACATTTCGTTCCACGTGGTGTTTATAACAAAAAATGTATGTATGCCGATTAATCTATAAAATTGTTATTTTGAAAAGGAATTGAACTTACTGAAGTGGTTGTGGTTATGTCGCGCGAACCTCGGCGAGCCCGGCGCGGCGGGGGCGCCGTCGCATCGCACCTCTGCCTTCAAACGCGAGCCCGTGCGAGGGTTGACCTGCACGTTGCCACCCACCACCTGGGTCCCGCTGTCGCCCTGGTACGTGGGAATCTTTTGTACTGTTAAGTTCTATTAGATTTTCCCTATTACTTCCCTTCACAACACCTAATTTCTTCAATTTCTCTCTTTGTAATGGTAAAATAAATATTTATATTTTCCGCCATAGCTTTTTGCGTAGACGTAAAATAAATAACTACAATTAAAATTACGAAACATGTAACAAAACCTTTTCTAACACAGAAATGTTTAACAGCAGCCAACTTACAGAGCTCTAAAACACTAATTCACACACGCTTCATGTAAAGAAATCATTCCACGCTACATTTATGCATATTACCATTATATCGTCGCGTCGCGTCGGCGCAATTGAAAACGTGCTGAAATTGCTTTGTGGTCCGAACATTTTAGTATTTTAGCCTTTTAGTACTTTGTTTCGTAAATATATCATACATTCTTTTCCCAAAATTCGCATTAAGGCCACTTTTTTGCTCCTGTATCGTTCGAGCATTGCTAAAGTACTCATAACAGTGAAATGGTTAAGACGTTATGCGCGGGGAAGTCAAAAAACGAGTGCAAAAGCCTTTTACGACTGCCAAAATCGGATAAGTACATTAGCGAAAATGTCTCCCGTTTGTGACATTCACGATATATATCCTATATTTTTACGCTTCGTTACCACATCCAGATCTTCGCTAACACACTTAAGATACAATACACGAAATGCTTAACAAATAATGGTTACGAATAACACAGGAGCGCGTTCAATTCGAAAACTCCGGATAAGTTATAGGTTCACAAGTGAGAGATAACGTTTGCTATTGAAAATGCAAGTTTATGTGTGAATGTAACAAAAAATTTATAAGTGAATACTAAATGTTAGGATTTTTAATGGAATTGATGATTGAGATAATAAACGATTATTAAAGTGATGTAAACATGATCAATATTATTTAGTAATTTTAATTAATTGTAATATTTAATAGGGGACAATTATTTTTATTAACGGAGAAACGTGCAAATGTATAAAAGAATGTCTTGTATGTTACCCTTTGACAGCGATAGAAATGTAAAAGATGTTTTATATTGTATCTCTATCGCAAAACGTTAAAAATGTACATATTTCTTTAATCTTAAGACGGTAGAAGTGGAAAATTTAAAATTCACAATTATTTTAGGTATAATTAAGCTTTCCACTGTATAAAGAGATTACTTGGCAAATCCAATACTTCCAAAACTTCGAAAGTCCACCAATCAATACAGAAAAGTTTTTAGATAACATTTTTCGTATCTCAACTTTTTTAAACTAATTTCCATAATATTTTACACTTTCCAAGTAAATTGACATCGGTATAATTGGATTATAGTCTTAAATTAGATAATAATAAGATTTCCTTAACTGTATCGTTGGTCGAGTGGTTGCAAGCGTGACTGCCAATCGCGAAGTCCTGGTTTCAATTTCCGGATCGATCACTATTAGGTAATCTACATACTTAGATTTTCTAGTAGAAATCTCTAGTCGTGGCTTAGAGTCTGGGTCTATGCCCGGTGCATGGCAACAGACTCACCGCCTATTTCATTGTGGGATGTAAAGTGAACTGGTAAAACGTGGGAGTGTACTACACTCTTCTGCTACGCCTTCGGATATTACAAGCGAAATGTAACGTAAAGTAACGTAAGAATTTCCTTAATGTACATAAAATAATACCATTGGTAATAAAAGTTTTTCTATACAAAGCAATAAAGTTTCCTATTAGAGTACTGCTTAATACAACCATTTCTTTTCTGCAACAGCTTACAATACTCGACATAATACTTCTTTATTACTTTCAACTGAAGGTTGAACGGAACGCAATATTTCTATCTTAACTTCTGACTCTGCACTGCTATTGTTACAGTACTAATATTGTATATTAAACCCAAGTATTATCGTATGCAAACGATACTCATTAGAGACCCAATACCTGGAGCGTGACCAATGGAAACATTGCATAAAAAGAATCGTTTAACCGAATCCCGGCCACATAAGTATTGATAGAAGAAAAAGAGACGGCGTGAAGTGGTTGAGATATTGTGTTTATTTAATGAAGCGGAAACCTAAAGTAATCAATCTTAACTGTCAGTCCGCTGTCAACACGCTTCCTGCGAGCCTCGCCAACTTCGCTTCTGTGATATTGGGGTACTTACTCCACGTTTTTCGTCACAGCCATTACGACCAAAGTAAATTATTTTTTGTAGTTATTAAGACGTCATGCATATTTTAGAATAACTTAATTAACAACGTAAGAATGTACAAGTAATACGTCGGGTCGGTAAGGAAAGAGAGATATTAGGGGATTTGGTGCTTTTTGCCTACCCCAAGGGGACGGATCTAATGGTATGTTAATAATAATGATCATTAACTGAACTAACACTAATAGCCCATTTCTACAGTCCTATTGAAGGTCGATGCAGATGCAGATTGGCCATTTTTAATTTTCTGAATTATTTCTATATGTATTTTCCATACACTCTTTCTAGATTTCTGTTTTTTTTTTAATTAAATTCAAATTCTTTTAATAATATTATTCTAGGAATGAGAATGAACCACAATTATTTGTAAGCCAGCGATGTTGAAATAAACACATTTCCTATACGCAATTCAACATATATTATGTAGGAACGCCACGCGTTTTCAAAGCTCCAATCAGCTCACTCACAAATCGTGTGAGATTGAATGGTTTTTCTACCTTGCGGCTTAGTGCGGCGAGTGTTATGTTGCTTTTATTTATTTATTGTATGTAATACATTATGGATACAAGGACATACTTAAAATTTTATGGTATTTTCTCCTTCAACCCTGGACAATCCTGATATTGTATGGTAGGTGACTGCTTCACGGTGTTATATATATGACAGATATGTATATCAATATATTATTCTGAAAAATATCTCTGTTCTTGCATAGCCGACTTGCTTATTTAAAAATTATAATAATAGTAATTTTCATCGTCCTGTCTAAGTCCAGCGCTAGACTTCGACCAGGACAGTTGTTGCCCATAG
>DWME01005801.1:0-14427 GCA_018244795.1 Parelbella ahira ahira | reverse complement strand
AACATAACGCCCGTAATCCCCGATGAGGTAGGCAGAGGAGTGCAGTACACTCCCACGTTTCACCAGTTACGTTTACGTCCCATGGAATAGGTGGTGAGCCTATTGCTATACACAGGGCACAGATCCAGGCCCTGAGGGACTACTAGAAAATCTAAATTTAAAAAATCCAATACTGCCCGACCCGGGATCTGAACCCGGGATCTCCCCATCGGCAGTAGCGCTTGCAACCTCTCAACAACGAGGCAGTCAATAATAATAATATTTTCATGAAGTAACTAACGTAATGATAATAATATTAACGTTTTAATTTAGGAAACGGGTTCAAGGTTGGAATAACAAGATCTGATTGCGCTAATATTTATTATCTATTGATATTAACGTCTTTCAAAATGCAAGACGTGCTGTAAATATCGCCGCCTTTGTAAATGCATATCAGTGTTGGAGCGCAAGGAACGCATGTAATATCAAGAAACCATACAATATCATTTAATATCACGCTTCTATTTCCAAGAACAACGGGTATTGTACGATACGGAGCCCGGGTTACTGTGACCACTTACCAGCAGGTGGCCCGTCTGCCTATTTACCACGCTAGATATTAAAAAAAGAAGCATAGGCAGAAAAATGTAATACGCATCCAAGATTTATCAGTTAAATATCCCACCATGGAATGGGGAGAGAGGTTGCCAGAGAAACCGTGTAATATCTTATTATCTTTTGGCTGTCAGTTGGTATAGTAGAAATAGAATAAACTTGAATGTTTAAGTAATTTGCATTAGAAAATGATAAGAGACGCTTTATTGATTTTAAATATATCAATTTTTTAAGAAACATAATAAAACAGAAACAAGCTTGCGCAAGTTTATGTATAATTGTTGTCAAAGACTATTGAAGTCGTGAAGGAGCAAAAGTTAGAGCAAACATGTCGCAAGTGCAAAATGATTAATGAGCAAATGTTTATAGATTTTGTAAATGGTAATTCAGCTGCGTTACATAGAATTACATTTTAAAAGTTTGTTTCGTATACAGAAGTGGTATATAAAAATTACTTCACAGTCACAGGTATTTTAATACTTATGTAGTAAAATATTCTTTTATATTATAATGTACGCCTTAAGAATTTTATTTCGCAATAAGACTTCTTGTCTAACTTCTTATTTACTGAACAACGAGAATATTACAATTACTTAGTCAGCTACAATGTTTACAGTTGAACGACGTTCAATGTTTTGCAGCTTTGCAAAATGTTGATTTCGCACTAAAACTTTCAGTTGTATTTCAAATAATTAGATGTTTAAACGGCTTTTTTCTTATTTGGCAATATATTTTTCCAGGATTTGTTAGTTTGGAATGAAAACGAACTATATGTACTAAGTGAGCCCTGTGGGTAGTGTCACTTTTCAAATGTGGATTTGTATGGAAGAATCTGACTTGGTACTAATTCTCAATAGTAAAACAATGTCAATACTGGGAATAAACTGGTCTCACTTTCTGTATTTTTCAAATTCCTTACTGTGAAGACAGCATGATTCTATTACCTGTTAATATATGTAGAGCTCAAGATCGAGCTCAGTGGCGTGCTATTTGAGAAGCATATGTGCAGCAATGGACGGAAATAAGTTCATCATGATGATGCAGATGATGTACGTTACGGTAAATAGTTCAGTTAATGAAAGAATTACTTTTAGGCTTTTGTAGGCCTGCTCAGTAGGCAGTTAAGAAAAAATATGTTAGACATTGAACAAAAAATCTATTTAAGAAACGACGAATTGAAGATGAAAATTGACAAATAAACCTTCAACATCAATTTTTGAACATAAATTATATTAACAAATGATTGTGCTACATGCATTAAATTACACGGAAACTTTTTTAAACGTCATTCCATTTCAGAACGGTTAAAGAGAGAAATGTTAAACAAAATTTTCATAATGAGAAGTGGTATTCGTAATGCAAATATGTACATTTATGTGGAAATGTCCTAGTTCGTTCCGTAATTTTCTACGGACGCATTTTACAGGACCATAGCTTGTTTTGCGAGCGTCAAATGTGTAATTATTCCCACGCCTCTGGATATAGGAATTTGTTGAGTACTGTCGTGCTGACAAATGAAATTGCACTCCACAGTTATTATCATGAATTTAAATATTTTCATCGCCCTGTCTCAATTCACTGTAAGACATAGGCCCGCCCTGAAACGTTCTTCCCCATTGTTTTTAGACTGGGCTTGCTGGTTGGGTGCCACAGAGCACGCTTCGCTCAGCGCCTATGCTGCAACCTGTCTGCGGTCAGGGCATTTACCTGTGCTCAAGCTGGCTATACTGCAATCAGACTCGTCTGTTGTATACATATGAGGCTGTACCACAGACAAATGCGGTTCGCGTTGGCTTTTAAAACAGTACATTAAATTCTTTCTTTCTTTCTTTGATTTCTTTAATTCAATGGGCGTTGGTAGGTGTTTATATATTTCCACGGGTGTAATATTTCTCCGGGTATAAGGCAATTACTAATTACTTACAAAATAAGTATACGATTCAAAATCGAGAAAGAAATCACAAAGGAAATGTTAAAACATCGCAAATCGCAGTGTGACACTGCATGAGTGACTGTCAATAGCATGCCCTGTCTAACGTGGCGTTGAACATAGAACACTTGTATTAAACGGCCAATCATGGCGTTAACCGGCCAGGTACAATCGGGTGTTAAATTTCCAATAGAAATGTTAGACACTGGCCTATTGTCTGATTATCGCTGTAGTATAATGAACCGCAAGTTGTACAAATGGAAGATATCGATTTATGCGCTACTATCAGGAATTTCTTGCTATATAATACTTAGTTATAACTGAAGGTTAAAAGAATGAGGAATACATTACGAATAAAAATGTGATTAATAAAAAATGCTGAATGGATTATTTAAGCGGAAAGTAATCATCATTACTTCAGCCTCTTCCGTTCCACTGCTGGACATAGGCTTTCCCAAAGTGTGCCACAATATTCTGTCCTCCGCAAATCTCATTATAATAATCCAATAAAACTCAGTTCATATAAATTGTTAGGTACATTAATACAGTTATTTCATATTAGTACGAATGAAATAGGAAACTGTGACAGGTAAACTAGTTTTCTATTCATTCCTGTAGGAGGCGAGTACTCCTGCTCAGCTGTTACATATGTAAGTACTTTTAATTGCTGTTTAACAGAAATTCTGCAATTTCTGTTAAACAGCAATTAAACTCAGGTGATTAGAGTTAAATTACGTTCGAATGTGTGTTGAATGTTAACTGTACAAGGCAATGTATTTATTTTTTAGAAATTTACGATTTTTAAATATCAAGGGCAGTCGAGAAATAAAATAATAATAGTAATTAAGAATTCTTTTAATTGAATTGCAATAGTTCTATTTATACGTTTTAAATATTATGTTTTAAACGTAACATCACGCCCATAATCTCCGAGGATGTAGACATAGGAATGTAGTACAGTCCTACGTTTCACCAGTTACGTTTAAGTCCCATGGAATAGGTGGCGGTACCACTGCTTACCAATCTTTGACTATCTTTAATTCTATTCTATTTTCTGTTTCTTGTTCTGTTATTGAGCAGAACATCTCTGTTATGAAAGGTTATAATTTATGGTTTCTGAGTTAACGGTACTCCAATATGTGTTTTATATTATGTTAATGAGTAAAGACATTTAATTTAATTTTGTTCCAAGATAACGACATAACCGTTTCTGGAACTAGCTCAAAGCTTATCTGTGAAATATTATTAAGAAATATGTAAGAACTTCTCGTGACAAAAGAGGACTTCAGGCGTCTGTTTATCTGTCTATCACATAAAACGTCAATTATATACTTATGGCTGCTGAACTGCGCTGTTGCGTCGATACATTTATTAGTAAAATAAAAACAAATAATTACTTAAAATATATTTACCACAAATATCTGTTGTATACTTACATACATATAATGTATGTAGGTATATGATAGATTCACAACAATTCGTAGTGATAAGCCATGTCCACAAAGCCCGGCGCGACGCCGCGCCGCCCGCACCACCAATCAATGTTAATGCGACGTAGTTCTGTATTTGCGAACCCTCGTTCTGTTATCCAAATTTTAAACATGGAACATACTTCTTTATACAATTATTCCCTTTTTAAAAATCAAATGTTAACGGCTTTTTTATCAATTCTGTTATTAAAATTTTTTTAACAGAGATTTAACGGTGTGTAAAAAGAAGTGTAAATTTTACGTGAACACAAGATTTTTCTTTTTTTTGGGGAAGAAAACTTTCAACAAAAAACTGCCTGCTAATTACAAAAGGCCAGTTCTAAAAAAGTAGCTAACGTAGTAGGTACCTACGCCATGTCTTAAAAGTCAAATAAAGCATATCTAGGATATAAAAAATAATAATCATTACTTTAAACAGCTTCGATATTGGGCAGTCACGATACTATTTCTTTAATTTTTAAGAAAACCCGTTTCTAAGACTCCCTTTATAGTAATCAATATTTTACACGGATGTATTTTCTAAACACCAGGTTGAGCTTAACAAATCAGGTAGACGTGCTGACATGTCAGTGTTGGAATATCCAGCCTAAACCGTGCCTAGATTCATAAAGATACCTTTTAATCAAAACATAATCGTATTTTGCAATAGAAAAATAAATGAAGGTAATACTAAGAGTGAAGTCAAAGGTACATACAACAGTCCAACAAATTCCAGTGTACGATAACGTAATCTATGGAGTTTGGATTTGTTGAACTCCTTACGAGCAAAACTAATTCAGTTCAGTTGAGCCCTCTTGTCAAATCTGAACGTAGTTAAAGTAAATGGGAAAATCATTTTGTATGTGATAGGAAAGATGGTAATACCTCTTAAGAGCACATTAAAAGCAGGTGTGTTTCGCATAATAGCACACTCGAAGGGTCGGACGTTGTACACTGTTGTCTCAAGTAAAAGATGACCTTTAATTATATTTCGACCCCGATATCTTTTAAGATCGTATCTACGAGTACCTTCAGTTCCTAAGCTTTGAATTTTTACCTTTCGTGATCCGGACAAAGCGAAGACAATAAGCTTTTTCTACAACCATAGCCGAGTATACCACAGATTCATAATTACTCGTAGCGATAAGGCATGTCCGTGGCTCCGCGCCGCCCCGCCCCGCTCGTGCGTCTGGACGATCAATCACAATCTATGTACTAATGTGTGAGCCTTCGTTCTGTTGTTCGAAACTCAATAGCTAAGGGATTATTTTCTTATAACGCAAAGTCTTTATTTAGTTTGTTAAAGCGAGTGAGTTCTTTATAAATATATCTGGTTTAATCTGTGAATAGTGTGAGCATTTTTTTCTTTTCTATGTAGGTTTATTTTTGTACAATAGCGCGTATATGTATAAAGCAAAACCTTTATTTCAAAATATTGTTAGGTATCAATAATACCTACTCAATGGATAATTTATTCAACATATAGGACTGGCCCCAAGTCCTCGATATCATTATACAATCAACTGATTATGAGCGATCCACGAAAGTTGGAATCTATTATTTTTTCTGATCCTTCAACCGACTATTTTCGCTGTAATTCGAACCTTAATTAGTTTAAAAAGGTTTACATTGCTCTCTTGCCCTAAAATTGTAATTGATCAATTTTAAAGTCATTAGAGTGCGTCGTCGGTTAAACTATCGCAAGCGCGACTGCCAATCAAGAGGTCCTAGGTTCGATCCCCGGATCGGGCAATGAAGTTTTTTAACTTCAAATTACCAATAGTAGTTCGGATTCTGGATTTGTGCCCGATGTATAGATATGATAGCAATAGAATCACCCTCTTCCATGGTGGAACGTAAAACTGACTGGTGAGCTGTGAAAATGTACCAAGAACACTTCTCTGCTAATTTCTTCGGTGTATCTACAGGCGAGACGTAACGTGTTTGTTACGTTTTCCGTTTAAAGTCATAGATGAATTGATGCATCTATGAATAACTTTACGATACAATTTGGTTCATTTTACAATAAATTTTAAAAGGTACATATTTTCTTATAACAATCCTACTAGCTACCTCGCTAACAGCAGTAATTCAATTGTATCCTACTGAAATTTCTAGACACCCTAAATGGTGGTAAAACCTTATCCACTGAGGAAATTATCTTGCAATATGTATCAATTGTTATACATTAAAAGGTTAGGTTATTATCCATTAGGTGATATATTTTAATTTAGGATTATGACTATACTTTTGCGGGTAGACATTATCTGCTTCAGACAATAACAGGTCATTGTTTAATATAGGCATCTCCCAGGGAACACCGCTGAGCCCGGTGTCTTAAAAACTCATGTTTTTCTGATCTCCGAATGATAAATACTTTACGCATTATATCTTAAACGTTTGAGATAAAGAATTTTTATAAATCATTGAATGTAACTAAACAAAAATAACTTTTTTAAACAATATTTTATAAACAACTAAATACTTAAAGAACCATAATCGTCTGAAATACCTGCACATTGTTATAGAATTCCTTTTAGCGAACCCTATTCAACGTCAATCTATTTGTGTCGCTCGGATATTGCAAGGGTCCGTAAATCCGCAATCACAACTTGACCAATCTCAATTGTAATCCCCTGACCTGCTCGTTCTAAAGGATTTGCCAAGTTGAATTGCTTTCAAACCTAATGATTGTTTTACTCTTGATTAAAATTAATTCAAATGCACATACTGCGCAGTGTTCTCTGTTTGAGGATTCTTATCATATAAAAATATTCTCCACCCTTTTATCATTCCACTGTGCGATCAAGGGTCTGTTCTTAGAATAATAGGTCATTTTTAATCTTAAATAATTTATTGCAGCTGCGACAGGAGCATAGGTAGTTCTCCAATCAGAATAAAGGACTACCTTAAGAACTCAGCTGGATGCAGCTGTATTCATGAGGCCCAGAACCAGATAGAGTAGGCCTGATTAGAGGTCTGTGTCCAGTAGTGATTTCTATAGGCTAATGGATGTATGGACGAAAGTAATTTTTAGTACATTTATTATACCATTAAATGTAGTGTGAAAATTATTAAATAATGGTTATAATATTACTACTTTTTTATATAATTAATCCGTCCACCCGACATCCGCTTGCAGTTATAACCGATTTATTTAGCATTCAACTATTCAGCCCATGGCAGATCCCTATGAGTAGGATACGCAGATTTTCCTAAAGAGGTTGGATGATTTCATGTTTACAAACATTTATACAACAATCAATCAAACCAAGAAACAACACAATCACAGCTGTCAGTCAGCAGAAATAGGGATTGGAAATTGTATTTGAAGACTACGGAGACGATAAAAGCACGGAGCGGGACGTGTTCGCTGTGCAGCTAACCTAGATACTCCCTGTTTCTCAAAGTTCGATGCCTTGGAAGCGGGGGTCAATGGTCTGCCTTTCGTAATTCAACTAGCACCGGGAATTTTAATTCTCTCCGCTCTTCGCTATCCCAGAATAATCTGTTACAGACTTATTTGTTGCTTTTTCATATCGTTAGGAACAATACTTGTGCTTTTGGAACTTGTTTATTGCGCAAACAGTGCTTTAGGAGCCGCTTAATATTGCATATTTTAAAAAAGGTTCTTGGACGAACATGTACGACGACGCCTTTGAACGTAGAAGAAACAAAAGAAGACAGACAGGACAGTGGTAGAGGGCAATTATGACTATGTATTGTGGAAGGATATAGTTACGTGTATATATATGTATGTGTATATGAGTATATACATATATGTATGTATAAAGATATGTGGTTGAAGTACAGTTTATTTAAATAAGATGTTTTTAAGTAGTTACACTAAATTATAATATTTATTTAGTTTTATTTGGAAACCAACAAAAATATTAAATATAAATTATGTTATACGTATTATTATGTACTCTGATTAATTATATGATACCTACATATTTGACTTAAATGTACATATGTGTTTAAAATTTAAAGAGGCACAGAGATCATTAAGATCAATATAAGGTTATAGCTTTCATTTTCCTTTTCATTTTAAAATTAAACTTATTTGCAATACAAGTCTGAAATGCGTAATGTACTAATAATTTTTTAAGCTTAACCTTCTCTTTATATGTATAAAGCGAAGGTTGAATGTAGTGTGTAAGAGTGACCGAAACGTGAGTGTTCATGTTTCGGACACTTACTCCCCATCAGACTGTATCTACTCTAGTTAATCAAATACCGTGTCAGATATAAACTATTTAACATCATCATCCTCATTATTAGCCTACTCCCGTCCACTGCTGAACATAGGACCTTTAGCTCTTCACAATTATTATTATTATTATTTATTGATCAATGTTGATAACTAACAGCACTTTAAGTGATCGAAGTCCACAACAGTCACTGTCATGGAACTGTTGGCCGGTATGACGTATATAAACGAATTGTAACCGATCTGTTTGTTCAGGCACGTCGGCCCCTGGAGTGATCATTAGTGTCGAATTTCCAGAATGTTCTCGTGTTTTGAGGACCGTTAAACAGTTAGATCCAGCTACTGTTATTTCAAGTTAAAAGCTTTGTCATGTAATCTAAGCGTCTATGTTTTATTAAGACAAAATTTTTGATCCACATTTTATACAATAGATTGGATTACATCAGAACAGTCTCCGAATCTAGTGTGTGTGACTTGATGAGTATAGCAGACACACATCAGGTCTGCTAACAGAGATTTGAGATTTAGTGTTCTCTGCCTACCACGTAAAGAAGCTAGCGTGATGATATGATAAAAATATTTTAAACAACTGTTTAATTCCCTGAGATGGTTGTTGAAACATGTAAATCAGTATAATATCTACACAAAGGCGAGTTACGTAGTTTTGAAGATGGGAAACAAGAGTGTTCTAACCGAAACATATGTTTGATACGTTTTAAATCGCGAACGATAATGTCCCATACCGAGGTCTGGGCTTTCGACAGTTATTTTCGTTTTACAGTACCATAAAAAGTGAGTGGTCGTATCTTTTTAGGACCTCTGTGCAACAGTACATCGTAAAATACGTCGTTTCGGATTTTTTTTTTCGAATTCCACTTTCGGGTCGAATCTGTATTGTTTCTTTTTATGCCACATTGAATTATTAATATCTCACATCAACTTGCTATAGAAATATAGTGATGTCTTTCGAAGCATTTGAAGAAGTGAGACGCCACACATTCATTGGTAGTATACAAATATTCTTATTTACATACGTAGGTATATATCTTCACGCCAAGTCCCTTACAGGGTAAGCAGTGTATTAGTATGCTTATTTGAGCTATAATATACATATGTACATATACATTTACCGTTAATTTCCATGGTGATACAATGATTTCCTAGGTACGGATAAATTTTTGCAAGATTGTTTTTAATATTATTGCGATAGCGGACTCTAATTTTTATATCCTTTGGTGTTTGAATGATCATAATGTAACCTAACTATTATAAACGACTATATTATGATAACTTATATCGTATAACATAATCTCTTTTCCGAATAATTTCTTTTGCAAAATCTATTTGCTCTCCATAGAAATATTTAATGTAAATGAATTAATACACCTGTGTATACATGAAGAGCCGTTTTTATTTAAAAATAATAAATTTAAATAAACAAAAATACCTTAGCACGGTATTGCAAAAGGTGTTAAGTTGCAAGCACTTGATATAGCCCGCAGTTTAAGAGTATGATCGTCTATAATAATTTAAATCTAGCGCATTTAAAACACTATGTTACAAAATGTGTATTACTCAAACGATAACTATGTATTTACCGAGTATATTTTATTATGTGTTGCAACTTTTATATTAAAAACATTTTCATCACGACCGTCAACGGCATCATTCTATTACTGGACACGGGTCTCACAATGACAAGTATTAGGGCACAATCTGACACGCAGGTCAATGCTGATTGGCAGACTTCACACGCTTTCGAAAACGTAATGGAGAAATATGATGTGCAGACTTCGTTACGATGATTTTCTTCACGGTTATAGCAAGTGATATTACATCTTGAAAAGCACATTTTTTTGTAAAGAGATGCGCGCTATGTTTCCAACCCAAGACCGCCGGATCATGAGGCTGAACTCCAAGGCTCCACTCCAACAGGTTATTATTACTATATTTTTATATGCATACATCCGATTAGTTACATTAACGTAACTGGTGAAACGTGAGAGGGTACTACACTCCTCCGCCTAGCACTTTGGGGGTAACAGGCGTAATGTTACGCTTTTATACATTTTTTTCGATTATTTATTAAAAGATATTACTTTGTTTTAATCAAAATAAATACTGTAAATGAAAGTTCAACAGACGTTGTGCTGTGGCGGGGTTTCGAGTGTTCATCATTATCCAGGTCATTATCGTGCTTAATATATCTCGTTGCGCATAGACGCGCCAATAGCTCCAATGCGGTCGTGGATAGCAAGCGATACGGGTAGTTAGGCAACAACGTGCTTTGTTGGTGTCTGTTTAGAAAAAAAAAGAAAATGTGTTTTACTGTTTTCGTACTTTTGATAGGACAATATATAAAGTAAGTACACATATGTAAACAAATATACGATTATAAGTATTTTCACGCACGGTTAGTCCCTTACGGAATAGGCAAAGACCGCGAAAGTGTACCACAAATTTCCATCATTGAGTGCCGAAAATCTCAATCCTTTCAGACCTTCCAAGCTTATTCCACATTCATCACTCTCGTCATAAATGCACAGACATTTTTGAGAGGACAGTAAAGTGGACTGTCTCGCATATTGCTGTTAAGGTAACAATCGATAAAGCCCGTCGAAAAATGGATAAACGTTATTGATAAACCCTTATAAATTAGGGTTTTTTTATCCTCACCGAAGTAGCAATATATTAAGATTAATTTTGCCCTAACTGCGGGAGTGCTACAAGTGCCCAGCGCTGGTGTCTAGAATGTCTTATAAGGGTGTTCAAAATTTGAAGAGATGATAAAGAAAACAAATACGAAAATGATCTTCAATATGATTGCCACATACCCTCCATATACCATTCACCGCTACGGTTTAGATGTAGGTACTCGTCTGTAGGCGATATTAACATAAAATAATCGATCCATCTCCGCGAATGCCACTTAGCGACGAGTTCTGTGCAAATATTCCACTATTACTATATCATTTACGAATGATTTATGTTTATTTACATCCGCCTCGACGTTCCTATATATACAGATATTATTACAACTTGAACTGTACAAGTGGTGCGGATTTTCAACATCTGATAGTATTCTTACGAGCAGTCGCTTATCGAAGTGGCTTTTTTTTAACATCATCAACATCAGCATCTTTATCAACATTAACATCAATATCTTTATCAATATTAACATCATCATCATTATCAACATCATCATCATTATCAACCCTTTTGTTACTTGATTCTTTTTTAATAAATGAAAGCTTGATATAGTTGTGTATTTAATATATGACAAGATATTTGCCACGCTGAAACCCGCCCGACTTTGGTTATATCAAAGGAATGTGCCGTTAGTTCGGCACGCTTGAGTAAAATTAAGTAAGTAGGCCTTAATGCTTTTATCACAAGGATTATCTCGACAATATAATATCAGTGATAATTAAGTGTACTTTCACAGTGGTCGTTAGTCTGTTGTGGGATGGAAACAGTTATCTTTTTGTCCTATACTATTAGCCATGCTGGTATGAGAGTTAATTGATATGAGGTTGGCGAATCGAGCTCACCTAAATTTGGGAATGGATTAGGGAATAGAGTTGGATGTTACATACCTAGTTGGAAGTTTGGATCTCAGTCTAAGCCATCGCTGAATGGGATTGCCCACGGAGTTCTTATTGCATGTGATTGGGTCACGAGGATGAGACATTCTCCAGAGGCGATATCAGTAAAAAGAATCTCTTCCCACTGACGAGGCTGTCAGTATACCGGAAATAGATTGTGTTCAATGGATAGTACGAAGTACAGAACTTCCTTCTCTCAGTGTATCTGACTAGTTCCCGAAGCATTAAAACAGTTAAGATCGAAAATGAATACAAAAATAATTGTTTTGGCAGTTCATGTTTTCAGAACATGACGTTGAAGGATTTAATTAACACAACTTATAAAAAGCAACAGCTTTATGTATTTATATTCGGTACGAAACGAGTGAGATGTCACGGAATTTACGCGTGGCATACTATTGCGATGCATCAGTCATTGAGCCGGTCGGAATGGCGATATATATAGAAATGGGAGTGGTTGGCCGACCGAATGAGACAGCATCATATTATATGCCACGTTCGTATATGTCATCTGCAACATCTGTCATTCATTCAGCTATTACGACTAGACCATGTCCCAATGTTTGCTGTGAACTTCTTAATAAATCATATATTAACGGTTTTATGCGTTTTAGGCATAAAATGAAACTTCGTTCCATTGAATGTTGCTTGAACATCACATCAGACGAACTGCCGCTGCTGAGGTTAATATATCGTATTCTACTTCGTAAATCTATTTGTATTCGTATTCTTCTGTCTGCGACTGCATTTTATTGACCACTATTGTTCTTAAGCGTTCTGTAAATATCAATGATATAATTTAAAGCTATGTTTACATATTATGTAAATGTTTATTGTGCATTAAAAAAACATTTTTTTAGTCTTAGTCGTTCTTATTCTGCAAGGAGATCTGTCAACGTCAGAGCAACGAAAACGGTTTCGATTATAACGACGAAATTACAAAGATTTTGTTTAATATTACTTGGCATTTTTCTAAACAAACCAAAGACATAATATCTCCTGCCCGATAAAAATAGTTTAATTTTAAAAAATATGTACCGATTTAAAAGTGTTTCGTTGATTATTTAGAATTAAATGTAGATTTACAACTCTGGTTCTAGAAATACCTTCTATGTTTCGGTAGTTTAAAATTACTTATTATCTAGCACACATCCACAATGGAACGAAGCTCACGGATTACATATGTTTTCACCTATTCGTGTGTTCATTGAACTTCGTAGGTCCACTTCACTGGCTTCAGACTTACATATGTAAGGTTCCTTATCAAAAACGCCTTACGTGCTAAGGTAGTGGAATTGACTTTAATGTTATAAAATACATGAACCCAACGTCCAAGGACTAAAAATATGGTTCAGTACAGTACCTAATGTACTTTAGGCACTTTTTTCATTTTACAATCAAGTGTTAAAGTGTTAAGCTTATTACAGATGAACTTTCTAGACAATTTTTGAAATTCGCATTAATCTAAAAATGTATGCACCCACAGCCATTAATAATAGATGTCTAAAAATGTATTGGTGTTACTTTGTACTTTTTTACAGTATCTGCAAAAGCCTATATAAACATATGATTGTAGTGCGTATTTCAACAGTGAATGCCTCGTTGGTTGAGTTCGATTCTCCAGACAGAAATTATTGGATTCTTCTAACTTAGATTTTCTAGTAGAACTTTCTAGTGGCTCGGAATCTGAATCTATGCACAGTGTACGTCAATAGGCTCACCATTCATTCCATGGCGGGACGTAAACGTAACCGTTGAAACGTGAGACGATACTACGCTCCTCTGCCTACCTTTGATGTTACGTAGTATTCTAAGTAAATGACTAATAAACAAAGTATTAAATATCTTAACAATAAGTGTACATGAAAATGATTCACACGTGTTCAAATAAAGATTACGCCATTTTGATTGATTATTGGGCAACAGTATTGGAAAGACGATGAATCACTATTCTGTCGTTTAGTATTATAATCTATCACCAGTGAGTCGAAATAATATATTGTAGGTAAATTATAAAAATTGAGCTTTGAGATACAGTAATAACTTGAAACATATGAGACAAATTATTAATTAGTATTATGTGAATTAATGAAACGGTGGATGGCACTACACTTCTCTGCCTTCAGGGTTTACATGCGTAACGTTACATTTTTTTTCAATAAAGACAAAATATGTGTATCCACGTACAATTGTTTTTCTGTATAAAAACAGAAAAACACCTGATCCATGGTACTGAGCATCGTAAACGACAAAGACCCCTCAAAATCTTAGTAAGCTCTGTCATATTGAATGTAATCCTTACAACTATCGTGTAAGCACGAATTGCAGTCGACCTCAATTCTTCCGATTACGTTACCCCCTTCCCCCTCCCTTTAACCAGGTAACGAACTTAAGAAACTGTTAAAATATTTCATTGTAAATCAAGTTGTATACATTCAGTGTATATAGATAAATATTACTGATCTCATCAACATGTAATTCACGTTATAATTATAGCAAGAGCCACCTACTGAAGGTTATACATAGGTTCGATTACAACTGTAACAAGTATTTGTCTTCCAGCAATATTTATATCAATATCGCTGTGATACAAATATATTAATTTTAATATTGTTG
>DWME01005800.1:0-14428 GCA_018244795.1 Parelbella ahira ahira | reverse complement strand
AATTATGTAGCTGCTTAATTCAGCTAGAGTTTTCGATATAAATTTTATATAAAAAATTGAGAAAAGCCGGCAATTTGAGTCATCAATATAGTAACGGATTGTTTCTTATCTATTCACCTTAATGTATGCCAAACGTAAGCTGATAATAGATCACAATATTGTTTTTATTTGCACCTCGCTAGACACTATGGATTAGCTAGCAATATACCTCCATGTTATTGAAATTTTGAAATCTACGGTGAGTTTACGATGTACTTGGATGTTTACTTGGAACATCACTAGCGCGGCTCCAGATCCTTAAAAGTTTAGTGAGAGCCATTATGTAATTAATCAATTGTACAACTCTTTTGTAAGAACACAATTCTTTTATCCGTAGACAAGATAACAAAAATAGCAGTATACTTTTGTTATTATCATTTTTATAGCGATAGGTACCTTATATGAGTTGGGAATCTGTTTACTTTTTTAATAGAAAACCGTATAAGGGTGATCGGTAATATATCGAATGGCCATGTTGCTGGTTTAGTAGAATAGGCAGAATGTATTGGTGTCAATTAAAAAAAAAATTCCAGTCACACCTTTTAGATACACACGTTCATTAATTTCATGCGATTTAGTGATTAAAAAGTATGTTTTTGATTCTTACTGGTATTATTTTCATAAAACGTATCTGTGTTTATCATTATTGACAAGGTTGAGAAGTAACGGTTATAGACTCCCCCTGCCCCGCGATGTACATCACGGCATGTGGTGGTATGAACTCCTGGCGTCTATTAGTTATCCTAGGAAACCTTTGTACTGAAGAACGACTAACATTTACACCTAATAATTTCTTTAAAACGGTCTTGTACTAGCCAATTTTTTTTACACAAATTCGATCATGTCTTGTTCCTAGTAAAACATGTCACATATAACTGCAATAACATAAATAGAAAGCGCATCCCGCGTGCATATAATCTTACAAAAGCGCAGAGGAAGCGGCTACTTAGAGCGCATTGTTTAGTACTTACGTTACAATTAAAGACGGGAGATGCAGTTATCGACGGGAATAGCCTTTACCGCGGGAGCTTTGACATACTTGATTGGCTTCCGATTAACGTAGTGACGAAAGTATCATTAGAAAGTTGGTAGCAATATTTTTGCTTTAATTATTATTATTATGTTCCGCGTTAAATCCCTTGTGAGGTAGGTAGAAAGAGCCCAGTACCACATATCTCTATCTTTCCAGGCCTGACGGTATTCTTATACTCGTAAGAAACTTGGCATTGGTGTATTAATAACATTATTGTATTAATTTCCTTTGTTGTTGTTCTAGGTGGTCCGGCCGGAACCATGGGGTCCTATTAGGCAAACCCATTCCATAGAAGTACAATGTGAGCATTTTCTTTTACATCAAATATTATATGAAATTTCGTAAAAATCTCTTATAAGTTATCTAGTTGTAAGAGACAAAAGTAAAGCTTGTAATAAATAATACGCAAGATTGTTTGGAAGATACATACCTCGGTTCAAGATACAAGTAACGCCACCTATGAAATATTATGCGAATCTCTTAACATTGATAAGGCGCATGTACCTGTAAAATGTAAAATTAACAGATGTAAAAAAATATATTATATAAATGCAAACAAACGAATCGAATGTTTGGGTTCCCCTGACTATTAGGTGCGATTATTACTTTTTTCTTATTAAATCATAAAGTAATCCTCTAGATAAATAAATAAAAACTAAGTGCATTGGGTACTTATCATTATCACACGGGTTAACTGATAGAATTTTTCAATAAAAAGTTTAAAAAAAGTGTGTAGTATGAAATTGTCTTTGTTTGTATTAGATTCGCCTACTGTGCGGACAATTCCGGAAGATGGGTTCCTGGAAGTGAAGAAAGGGGAGTACGTGGATATCGGGTGCGAGACTACGGGAACGCCAGAGCCTATTGTTAATTGGAAAAAGAATGTAAGACTTACAATGAATAGATTATTCTAGAACTCTACAATTCTACATTTTGCCGAGTGTTGGTATTCATCAAATGGTCAGTTTGCATGCAGTGATTGCTAAATTGGTATGCAGTGCAAATGCAGTGATTGGTAAATTGTAACATGACATTAACACATTTTAACGTAATAATATTTTAGGGGGAGACGATGGCGCTACTAGAGCACAGGTCGCGGATTCGCTTCCGGGCCGAGCATCGTCTGCTGGCGGGGCTATATGAATGTATCGTGAATAACGGCGTAGGAGACCCCGTGAAAGCCGCAATTAAAGTTATTATACATGGTGAGTCAAAGTAACTGTGAGTACTTGGTATGTTTATTTTTCATAATGTAAGTGCTAATTTTTTCAAAAGCATGTAATGGGTATATATGTACATATCCCTCATGACTCCAACGTACGTATACCAAATACGTATTAACATATATTATATCGTACGTATAATGAACACACTGAACTATTCCATGACACCTTATAATTGATATATATTTAACAATTCTACAATTTATTACTCTATACATACATATACATATATTTCGAGTAGGTACTGTTAGTTGGAAAAAGTACAGCAGAACCAATATTCCCGGTACAGATGCTCCAGTGGTGACCACTGAGCGCAGCTTCGTGCACACGGCGGTGGGGCTCCGCGCGGCGCTGGTCGCCAAGATCGAGTTCGCGGTGCCGCCCGCCAGGGTCTCCTGGTACCGAGAGGGCAGACCCGTCAAGACTGATGATAGGTACCTCTATGTCATTTGTAGACTGTGGCCTTAACCCTTTCATTCCGAGAGAAGGTCCGTAATGATGATGTATAATTTCAGAGTAGTGATGATGGCGCAAGACTCCGTGCATCAGCTGATATTCCGCAATGTGCGCAAGTCTGACTTCGGAAACTACACCTTCAGAGCCGAGAACAAACTAGGAATGGCCGACGTGTCTTTTAAACTGACGGGTGAGATGAGTTAAATTTAAAAGTGAATTTAAAAGAAATTCTTAGTTGTAGCACGGAGTTTGGGTCTAATATAGCTGGTGAATTGTAGAATGTAGGTATAACATTTCTCTTTTTATCGCTTCGAGGAAATACAGATGTTATTTGGCGTTAGATACAATACAATACAATTTGGGTACATACAGATAATGACCGTCAAGATCATATTGATACCAATTAATGCTTTCAAGACCTGTACGAAAAGAGTGATGAGTGTAGGTATTTAAAGGCAGAGATAATCGGCTCAGCTGCCAGCGCTGTCTACCATGTAAGTGATCTGGCGTGATGATATAATAAAAATAACAATAATGATTTAAAATCTAAATTTAACCATCTTTGCAGGGGTACCAAATGTAGCGTCGTTCAAAGTGGACCCGGCACTGAACAAAGCTACAGCTACGAGTTTCAATATTATATGGGAAGTGGATTCTTATTTTACTATTATCGGTAAGCGCCTGTCTCCTCTGAATCTTATATTAGCACAGAAGGCAATCCTATTTAATTATCATAATATTGTCTATTTTCAACAAATTTTCTTCGTCGCGTTAAAATTACGATGTTAAAATTACCATAATATGTTAATATACGCTTGTCTAGTAGAAGCACTCTTGAACTAATTTTTTATTCTTCTTTTAAGATATCTCCGATTTCATCGAAGTATTCTTTTACCATTCTTATTCGATGTTGCCATCTAATTCAACGTATAATTTTTTCGTTATAGGTACTGTTATTAATTTTTTTAAGTACATATTTTTATTATGTACTAATTAATATTTTTTGCTCATATATGCTATATACTGTATGACGGAACAGCATCGCCTATGTATGAAAACGCCTAATTTTAAAAGTATGCATCCCATTATTATTTCACTCTATTTCACGAGTTTATACATTTTTCCTCTTAACGTAAAATTCTACTCCTTGGGTATTAACAATAAGTGGTACATTTTTTGTCTTCTTCACATGAACTCGGCAGTCTGTAGATTGACCAAGATTTTTTCATTAAAAATTTTGTGCAGAATATAATCTATGGTTGCGGCCATACTACGGCCGGTTGTCTACGGTCGAACCGGACGCGTTCACCACCGAACCTCCCGCCAATTTGTGGAGAAAGATCGTAGTGCCGGGAGACTCTAGCGATGGTATGTTTTAAAGATGTGAAATTTAGTTCCATAATTAACATGTAGTTACTTCCTGACATTGTGGTTTTAAAAAGCAGATTTTTTTTTAATACATAACTCGCAAAAGTTACTCTTTGTTACGACTAAATAGCGAGGTACGAAATTACTAACAAATGTTTATTTAGTTCTATCATATTTTTGTTTTTACACTTATTAAGTAAGAAAACATTTCACAAGTAATCGATAGCTAATTATAAATTTCTCTCTGTTCTGAAAGTAGGCGGGGTGGGATAGGGACAGAGAAGTGCATTCCTCGAAAGTGCCAAATTGATTTCTGCGTGTAGTAAGTAACATACATTTTGTTTCAGGCCCAATACATAGCGCGACATACACGGTTAGAGGTCTCGCACCCTCTACGGTGTATGAAGCTATTGTTACATCGCGAAACCGGTAGGTTTATTGCTTGAAACTATTTAATGAGAGTTTTTCTACTTTTGATATGCCATCTGAAGATTATTTTTTTTCTTACATCAGATACGGTTGGAGCAAGCCGTCTGCCATACTACACTTTGCTACAGAACCCGGAGGTAAATATATTTATAGTTATAACTGCTATTAGTATATATATACAACATATATATGTTGTACATGTATTGTGAAAGTCTACCACCAATTTCAATCATAGGAACGCGTAATAACGTAATTAAAATATATTACTGACAAAACTCAATTAAAACAAACAATCAAATTTTCCGTTAGTCAATAATTGAAAATGATTGTGAATCATTCGAAGTGGGTGATAAAATCCGTCAAGGCTAAATATTGTTTCGAGACCTATAGCGAAGGAAAGTTGAAAAGCACATTGTGGAGACGGTTCAAGAGTAAACCTGCCAGAGTCGAAAGACCGCATGTGGAGCTTTATCGTCAGTCCGCGGCGTACTTGCGCGCGGCTATGACGATAGTCGACAGCTGAGCCGGACGTTATTCAAACTGACAGTACCAACCGCGCACACGTTTATCGCGTCCAGCCTGACACAACACTCCATAGTTAATAAAAAACTTACTGCTGTGGAAAATCTTAACATCTTGGGTTGTTGTTGTATCGATATCTTAATATTAACAAAAAAAACATGAAGTAATTTTTTCTTCGATTTAGACCGGGGGCTGGAGGGAGTCGAGTATGCACAATGTAAAAACCGAATACTGTAGATCGTTAATTTAAAAATAAAAAGCGAATTATTTTCAGTTGGCAGAACCTTACCTGCTACTCTGGATTACACAGACTTCACACCGAACTTAGAAGAGCCAGAACCTGAAGAAGTCCACAATATTACGCAGGCGCAAATATTTCATCTGTCTTCTGGGCGGCGGGAAACGCCATGTTTGATCGCCATTTTGCTGTTTATTTTCTGTCTGACTTTGTAGATTTTTTTTTCATTAAACCAAACAGATTGAAGTTATTTCTACATCGGGCGTAACATCAAATTAAATTAATCTCTATTTTGGAATGAAAGTAAATATGACCACACATTATTTCGTTCGCAATACCGCGTAAATTTTAAGATTGGTGAGGTTAAAAATGACGTTCGTGATATTCAAATTTAGAATTTAAATCTTATAATGATTATCCAATTATTAGATTATGTTACTGAAGATTTTAAAACACTTTCCATACCAACCTGTTTGGTTAATCCTCTTTTGCATTTCTAATTTATTTTTTTACATAACTGATCTCTCAAATACTAGAACTACTTGTTCTATCAGTATTTTATACAAATTATATGGCTACTTTTGTTAATATTAAAAGTTGGGCGAGTATCAAGTTTTTTCGCTACATTTTTAACTTCTTTAGGATCTAAAACAGTTAATATATTAGCGGTTACTGAAACCATAGTTATGCCAATTAAATACATTGTTTTTTAACTATCAGTAAAAAAACTCACGTGTGTATGTGAATAATGTATTGTATTTGTTTTATTTGATGTCACTGTCGTTTTACTTTTTAAAATAATAAAATTAGAAACATAGAAACCATTACACGAAGATAATAATTTAATTGTAAGTACATGTACATATAGTATAATATAAGATTTAAGTTTCTAATTAAGGTTTAGATTTTAATTTACACAGCCTGTGTGCTGAATATGTTTATGTAAATAAAAGTTTGCATTATTTATTACTATACATTCGAGGAGCGTATATTCTTGACCCATTCCCTAATTGTAGTATTTCTACATTTTTTTCAAAGCAGTCGTTATTGCAATCGAATGTTCTAGTATAAGGGTATGGTATACTTCATTCTCACACAGGTATAAGGCTTAATCAGTTTAATTGGATGTAAAGTGACTTTTTTATATATTTAGCCTAAGAAACAGGCAGACGGGCCACCTGATGTTATGTGGTCACTGTCGATTATGGTCATTTGGAACACCCGAAGTGTCCAATGCTTTACTGGCTTTGAACAATTCTGTCCTATTTCAACTTCAGTAGCAGCTATGCTCTTTTGACATCAGTCGTTGAGACGCAATTACTTTTTGACGGCAATATAATGAGTTTCATCATTAGTATGAAATAAAGGTTAATAAAACGATTATTACGATTTATTTATATGATTACATTTATTTTTATTAAACAACCATTTTGGACAACCCTGGCGATGGCCAGGTGTTGACAATAAACTTTGGTTTACATGTAATCAATACGCTTACATATATACGACACTAAACACTTACCTATTAATTATAGCTAGTATTTGAATTAAATTTACTACATCGAAGTCTCCTTACATTCCTCGTCAAGATATATTGAATATTCGACCCAAGATCGTATTGTTAGTAGGTACTTAAAAAAAGACTTTTCTTTCTCATCATTAAATACATCACTTAAGTTAAATATAATTAAACACTTAATACATTTACTTATCACTCACAATAATTCAAAATTCTCAATTTTTATTCAATGCGGAGTAACAAAGACGAAACAGTTCTAAGTTCGTATAGCCCTGGGCGCACCGTTCTCAATATTTGATTGAAATTCTATTCCCTGCAACATCTGAGACATGTTAGATCTAATGCAAAACGTATAATCGTTCGCATTCACATATAAAATCATCGCCATTTCCATAATTGAGCCCAAAATATTATGAAAACACGGAAGATTTTATATTTAGTTGTATCAAACCGTTTGGGTGGAGAGCGAGGCGAGCGCGGCACGCCGAGCGCGCGGGAACTGACAACTATTCCGTTAAAACATTCAAATATCAATATACACACTATTAATTCTCTTGGTCATTTTTCAACAAACGAAATAAATTAAAAAGAAAAAAGAACATATCGTACAATGCAAGTGGATAATAACTACGTCTAGAAGATTTAAAAATCGAACGTCGAATCTTCCCCACACACAATGATACATGTAAGGATCACTTATTACCGTATAAACATTCAAATTTTAAACTTTTTTTAACGTATTAATATTAACTACAGTTATACTTCTTTCATTAAATTAGTTGTTAATAGTGACATTACGTTTATAATTTTGAATACATTTTTTTTATATAGCATAATAATTATATTATATAAATATCGAATTTACGATGAAGAAATCTTTCATGGCAGTTAGGAATTGTGTGAAATAGTCAAATTAATCTGCGTCATATCTAGGTAACATATTACAACCCGTATGTGTATTAACTCTAATTTTTAAAGAAATGAAATCTGGAATACAGTAACTATATTAAATATTTGACCGAATTCAACTGAACTTTTATATTATAAGTATTTGAATACGACGCGAATGCCGATGGCAGCTTTGTTTAGCTAACCAGCCGGCCATTTATAAATTGTCGTTATATTTTTTTGTAATTGTAACAATGCCGATTGTCTATGCATCAGCCAGGAATTTAATTACAGAAAGGATAATCAACAGCTAGTATTCCTTTTATCCCATCAGTTATTTCTTTTTTATTCTCGTTGAATTCGGCCCGAACAATAAAACGACAATATTTATATAAACATTCATGAGATATGTTAACTTCATGTATATACTTTGTATTTTATTTATAATAATGAATAAAATTTGTAAAAATGTAACTAATCCGCGAGATTTTCAAAGAGATCCAACATCAAATGTAACAATTTCGTTGAACAAAGGACATACTAATTGCCTTGGAAGACACGCGTAATATTGACCATCGATTGTGAATGAAAATTAGTTCAAGTGAAATAAATAACTGTTCATACATTATGGCACAAAATTTATACATACAACTCGAGGACCATAGCGAATGAATGTAATGTCCTTGATAGTGAATTATTCACCATCGATATTTTAAAACTGGCAACATTCGGTTGCTAAATATTTTGGTACATAATACTGGTACAAATATAAATTTAAAAATCACACTTACATACTTGTGTCCTCACTGAGCATTTCCGATCACTTGTACTCTTCACTTGAGCGTCCTTTCGCTTTGCCTTCACTAATGGTAATGAAAAATGTCTTTCAAAACCAACACTGCACCATTTACACTTTTTTTGCCTTCCGACACTCCAAATAAAAATCTTTACATATTTCACTTTTATATATATATATATATATATATATATATGTTTCACTGATTGTATAACTTAAATTCTGTTCGTTTAAAATGCGTTTTCATCAATAAATAAATAATTTATGATATACATATTTTTCTTCTTTGTAAAATAGTAAAATTTTAATAATCTGCATTTACCTCTTAATATAAATCTTAGTTTTCACTCTGACGGTATTAACAAAACGTTTTTTTTTAGTTAAATTACTCTGTTCATATTTTAAATAGTTGCTATTGTATTTATTGTTAGAAGTAGAATTCGTTATATTTTGTTCTTTAAATCTAAACACTAAACATTGATATCAATCGAATTTCTTATACACACACATAATATTCTAGTTCGGTGAGGTATCGATTTTTAAGATATTACACTCAGTGTATCTTGATCATAATATTCTATGCATTCATACTTTAATACTGACTATATTGGAGAAAATGTTTTAATTACACATAATTATTAATACTCTACAACTACCTTCCACAGACATCAAGGAAATAAATAAATAAATTGCTCTTATTTCAAAATATAATGTGTGCCTTCGTAATTCAAATAAATTGTGTGCGTTTGGAAACTTAAAGCGTTTAAGACAATAAAACTGTGCGCAGAAATTTATGCTCGACTTCGACTACACAAATTAATCATTCGGCATTGATCATTTTATCTTACAATTTTCCAAATGTAATTATCATGATGAGACGTGTTTTCTATTATCAAGTCCCATGATTAATAATTTATATAGCCAATTTTCCTTCATTAATGATTTTTTGATTCAATAACTCATCAAGATCTCATTAAAATATCAACTAAATAATTGTAATTAAATTTCTCATACATCTTTACAATATAAAATAATTTAAAATTTTGAGATATTTTTCTTACTATATTTCAACATTTCTTTTGCATTCAGCATGATATTTTTTTTTTAAATCTGATATCTAAGACGAAATATTATCTTTTACAATCATGGACCATTATTAATCGTAGTTTCAGCTGAGTTTACATGTCGCTTATAGATTTAAATTTTTCATAAAATATATCAATTCCTGTTAAAAAAATTAATATGTTAAAAATGTTACTTTAGCAAGCACACACTTCGTTATTATATTTTTTGCTGAATGTCGCTTGCGATTCTTTGTTTTGTTTACAAGCTTGAGACAATTTCGGTTGCTGGATGAAAAGTCAGCAGGGTTACAACATTTCAGATTCATATCATACTGATGACAACAATTGCGGTCACCGGTTACTTTTGACTCGTCACCTTGCATCCAACTGACATATAATGTTTAATCTACATTGTTATCTGAGTGAGCCGATTGTTGTAGAAGAGCAGGCGTCGCCGGCTGGGTGCGGCTGGGTGCGGCTGGGTGCGGCTGGGTGCGGCTGGGTGCGGCTAGGTGCGGTGCGGCGCGCGGTGCGGCGCGTGGTGTCCGCCGGCGAGGCGCGCGGCGCGCGCGGCGCGGTGCGCGCAGCGCAGCGGCAGGTAGCACCAGAGGCAGGGCACGAGCAGGCTGAGCAGCGCGACGCCCAGCCAGCGCTTGGCGCAGGCGTGGTCGGGCGGGCCGCAGTCGCAGGGGTGCGCGGCCACCTCGCCCTCCGCGTCGGCCATGCAGTGGTAGAGCAGGCAGCGCGCGCACCGCACGCACGCCGCGTGCTCGACGCACGCGCGGCACCGGTCCGGCGCCGCCTCGCACGCGCCCGCGCGGTTCGCGCTCTCCAGGTACCACTCGTGGCAGTGTCTGCACACACCCTCACCTTACTCAACGCGTTCCACGTGCTCACCGGCCGCGGCATATTCACCAATCCATTGATATAATATCATTATTTAATATGTACCTATGTATATGCAGTTTTATTCAATAAGTTCATATTGTCCGTACATAGTAACATAATAAATAATATTGCAGTATCACTATTGGAATATTTAACTTTATAAAATTCAGGAATGTCTTTTTTCAATATAAATTTTCGAAATACAGATAAAATTTTCTTATTTTAGTTATCACCTTATCAGTACATTTATCTTTACATTAGATCTAAATATATGTATTAAATAAAGCAGTTAAACAATATTTGGCCGGACTAACGAATGCCCGATCTCCCGTTCCCCCGCGCACGTACCTAGAACGTAGGCAACTATAATTTATTTAAATTGATAAAAATGATTGTCATTTGTTTTGTCGTTAGATCATCGGAAAATAATAAGTCACACATGATTATAATTATAGTGACTTAAATTCCATTTAAATACTGGGCCAAACATTCTATTACCAACAATTACATCTATTTAAAAGTAGACTAGAAATTAAATATTTGTGAATATACAGTATGAATTACATGAACACCTATTACCTGCATTTCAGTCGCGCCTGGAAGGTTTCGGTGGGTTTCTTGTCGGGCAGGGGCGGCGGCTCGCTGTAGCTGTACTTCTTGATCGAACCTGGTACAACAAAATAACGATATTAAACTCTCATATCTGTTGTGGGAGTCTGAAGTCTAAGAAGTACGTGATAGATATAGAACATATTTGTCAGGTCTGTTAGGATATAGATGTTTTACACGCTGAGCTTACTCTGTCTGGACCCCGTAAGGGATCTGGCGTTTTAAAATGTAAGTTTTGTTGTAGGTATTGTTGTCAGGCGTATCTGAACGCACTTCCTCAAACGCATCCTAATTTTGATTTATTTGGCGACAAATAGAAGAAAATTTTAAATTTTGATCTAGTTGACAACTGTGGACTTGTCTCTATATACATATTTTATATATCTTATATACATATTTTAATATAGTTGTCAATTATTTTTTAACTTTAATGATTAATCTGTGGACTTTTTGGTATCGTGTTTTATAAATTATGTATTGTGTCATTTGGTTTTTTGCAATCGTGTTTATTAATGTAACGTCATGCCTCTAATCCCTGGAGGGGTAGGCAAAGGAATATAGTGCACTTCCACGTTTCACGAGTTACATTTAAGTCCCATGGAATAGGCGGTGAGTCTATTGCCGTACACCGGGCACAATTCCAGACTCCGAGTCACTACTAGAAATTCTAAATTCAAAATCCAGTAGTACCCGACCGACCGAACCCGACCGCTTCCAACCGCTCGACCAACGAGGCAGTCATTTATTAACGAACAATAAATAATTGAATGACAGTATTGACAAGCAATGGTAAAAAGCGCATGATAGATACACACCCGAATCCCGTTTGAGCAGCGGCGGCTTGGTGGTGGGCGACGATTTTTCTGAAGCAGCGGAAGGGGGCGGAGCGCCCACCTGCGGGTACGTGTACTCGTGCACCTGCAACATAACACCCGCACTTGTAACAGCGTTCGATAGCACTGTAGTGTGTGTCTCTGTGTGATGAACTTGATTTATTTATATACAGGCCCAGGTTATAATAGTATACAAATCTAAGTATTGTTAGTTACGAATAAGCATATGGATTTTAGGATTTTACAAGCCACCATAAACATGCAGATGACCCACCCCATGGTAATTGGCTATTGCCTAGAGATTTGTACCATCACAGGATTTACCGACGTGTTGCCTGTCCAAGTAAACAACAAACACACAAAATCATTATACATACATTGTCTTGGCTGTGATTTTAACTCATGTAAGTAAAAGGTTACTATTTTAGTGGACATGACTCTCGAACTGACACTGTTTTATATAAGAAGTATGTATGTAACATGGATATTCTTTTAATTAATTATAACATTAAAAGTGAACATATCACGATAATCATGTCGTTGTTCTTGTTATATCAATCCCTAGTTTGATATGGGTCTATCAGGATAAGCAGATAAAAAGTATGGTCTGCCACACTGGACAACTATGAGTCAGCAGGTTATAATGATGAATTCTAAGGTACCTATGCAAATTATGTGCTATATAGATATACATTATGTTATATATTGCTGCTATGGATATATTACATTAAGAAAACCTGATCATAACCAGCCCGGGCATCGAACATGGGACTTCTCTCTCAGTCTGTTGTGCTTGCAATTATTGCAATCAATGAGGCAGTATTTAATGAATGTTTTGTGTTATAGTGAATTCTTATAATATACAGTGAATTGTTGTTAATGTTATACTCACCGCTGACAGATGTACATATGGACACCGGTCAGGGTCCGAGTCTTCCGTTTTGTCGTCGTAAGCTTCATACTGCTTTATGGGTTCTGTAAACATTTAAATATATATGAGTATTTTGTGCATTTTTTACAATACAACTAACGCCACCTAGAGGCGAATAGCGAATATATAAAAGCTCATTGTCTATATCAGTAAGTATTGTGGACGAGTATTATAACCTATTTCCGCTAAGCAAATTATCACGGCAAGCTCCTTGTGAAGTAAATTAATAAACCACAAAAAATCAATAGCTTGGACATGTAGAGAATAGCAAAACAGGTATATAATGCTTATATCAATGGATGTAGGTGACAAGGGTGACTAAGATTCACCAACTAAGCCATAATAAGTCAGATATTGGGTGACGAGGGAGTCAACAACTTCGAAAACTACCGTGCGAGTATAAAGAGAATGATAAATGTAGAAGAAGCTTATAACTTCGGCGAGGATAGAGATATTTGGCACTGGTTGTTTCTTTAGTAACGAAGGAGTGGGTTTAAAGATATGATATAATATATATAATGTGGAGGGTGTGAGGCGGCACGGACCGGCGGGCGGGTGCGCGAGCGCGGGCAGCGTGATGGCGGCCAGGATGGGCGTCTGCACGTCGGCGCGCCGCGGCCGGCTCCCGGTCGAGTTCTCCGAGCTCGAGCGCGAGTCCGACGGCAGGTTCAGGCACTGGAACGTGGTGGGGTTTTATATCACTATACGTCCATTTCTTATTCAAACGACATGCACACTAATCAATGACTTTTTTTATAATTTTATATTTAGCCGAGCAAATAGGCTGACGGGCCACCTGCTGGTGATTGGTCACCGTCGCCTATGGACACTTGCAACACCCGAGGAGTGGTCAACGCTTTGCCGGCTTTGTAAGAGAGCTCTCTTCTTTTTCTTGAAGAACCCCATGTCATGTCGTTACCATACGAATAACAATCAGCAACTACATGCATGGCATAAATTTTTGCAGAAACTTATGTGAATTGAAAATTATACAACAAATACTTGTGTTAGTATATGTACAAGAAATCGATTGTATGTATTATCTTAAATATTGTGTCTAGTCTGTCAACTGGACTTGTAATACATATTTGGGCACCATGGCAGACCTTGAACGTCCTCATACTTAAAGTACCAGATGTACTTCAGCATCATCATGAACCAGGCTATATCAGGCTATATCTTGCCATAAGTGAAGTTTTGTCCACAATTTCCCACGCTGGGCATGCTAATTGAAGATCATAGCTCTCGCTATTCAAGTGTATACTCACTTCGAATATGTTATTCTCCTCGTCGTCGTCTTTCGGCGCTGGATTGAGTTTTTTATACGCGTGAAGTGACGGCCACGCCCCATCCAGACCTGCCGACGTTACATTACAGTGAGATACATTACAACACAATATATTCATCGTTATACTACTAACAACACATCACTATAGGCAGGGCAATACACCGTGCGAGCAGAGCAGAGTATATAGCGCTCTCCCTTGCATTTATGGTTGTTGTAGTAATGTTGTACGGCGGTCATGTCAACAGTTTATCGACAAGCTTGGACAAACTGAACAAGCTATAGATGTATATTGTTAAAAGATGTA
>DWME01005799.1:0-14431 GCA_018244795.1 Parelbella ahira ahira | reverse complement strand
TAATGTATTTTCCAATAATCTTAATAACTTTTTTGAAAATGATAATAACTTACTATAGTGTTGTTTAAAATTTTTATAGATTTTTCTAGCTATATCCATCAGTTGTATGGCCAGGTCAATCATCGGCCAGACCGGGTTCCATCAGCCTTTGGGAATCCACTGCTAGAAATTAATCTCTCCTAACTGGGCAAAAATAAATACATGTAATAATGAATATTATTAGTAAATGCTGTTGCAATCACAGGTATGCTTAGCATTTAAAAAATCAAGTGACTTACATTATTCCGTAATCGCAGTAAAAAAATACATACATACTGGAAATAATAGAAGAGATACGGGGTAATAAAGTCTAGAACATGATATTTCTATACACATATGTGAACTCGACAGCGAATGCGGCAAACTTGAGCTGAGAAGTTTATCTCTAGTTTTAATAAAACGTTTCCTTACGTACACTTCACTGGAGTACATATCACTGGAGTCCGTATACTGTTCCCATTACTCCACACAATCGTCCTTCCACTAAACAAGCGGCGCACTGCACGCTCGTAATACACTAAGGTCTTGGCGTCCACCAAGGGCACAACTTTGGACCGCTACTTATAATAAATATTTGATAAGCCCTTAGAGACACTACACCACTGTTTGTTAACGTCAAGAACGAATTTATTTTCCTTATATTTGATTAATTTTCCTTAATTAATGTTTCTTATACGTGGCACGCTCTAGGGGAGGCCTATGTTCAGCAGTGGACAGCAATAGGCTGATGATATGATAATGTTTCTTATATTTTATTAATTCCCCTTCCTTAAATTTTTCTTAGTACCTGGATGACTGAGTCTAACTCGGTATTTTCTTTATTTTTTTAGATACAAGGGCTCCCAATAATAGTTTTATTAACATAAGAAGGAACTTAGGAAACATCACGCCTGTAACCCCCGAGGGTGTAGGCAGAGGAATGTAGTACAATAACACGTTACACCACTTACGTTTTAAGTCCCATTGAATAGGTGGTGAGCCTATTGCTATACATCGGGCATAAATCCAGACTCCGAGTCACTATAAGAAATTTCTGCTAGAAAATCTAAATTAGAATTCCAACCGTACCGTATCCGGGATTAGAACCCAGCTACTTCCCATTCCCAATCGCGCTTGTCACCACTCGACCAACGACGCAATCGATATATAATGATAATATATATTTCATAATAATAAAAATCAACGCTTCGGGGCCGTCTCACAATTTATTGTGATGACTAAAGCATGAAATTAGTACCTCCATTCCGAAATTTGACGTTGTTTTAAGGGAAACCGCATGTCATTCAATATTCTCGCCCAATAAATATAAAAAGTGTAATGAAGAGTCCGTTTTTAATTATTTATTCATATATTCCTGAACCCAAGCAAATTACATATTATGAAGCTGCAGATTATTATATTGTGAAGCAGAACAGGTTACAATACAAAAACTAGTTAAATTATATAAAATCTTTGGTTTTATACTACAGCGCCATCTTTGTACGAATAAAGTAAAGTATTATTTCTTGTTCGACTTTTAAATAATGATACATATTAATATTAATTTGAAACACATTCAGTATGAGTGAAATAATTTTATAATTTCTTACATTAACATATTATATAGAAAACTTGAACAAATCTGAATTTCGAAAAGCTTAACAATAAAATACTTTTATAATACGTTTTACGCGCTCTAGTGACAACTATGTTCACGTTAAAATTTAAAATTGCCGTAATGTCATTGATCGTCGGATGGCTGTTTCACCCAAAAGCCCCATGGGGCATAGCCGTCGTGTTTCGTTGGTCCTCGGTACACCTTGATTTGAACCCTGGATACATCATCTGGAAAAGAAAACTATCTTTAGTTCTTAACCAGTGCACTCATAATGATTGAATATCGAGTTTCCACTACGGGAAACAGTGTTTCAAAATCCCAACAAGTAACCTAATAAGTAATATAAAAAAAAAACTATTTTTTTAATGTAATAGAAAATATCATGAGGAAACTTAGGCGCCTAAAAGTATCAGTATTGAGCAAGTTTAAAAATACATTAATGGATCGATTCATTGAGAATCTATTCTTTGGTAGTTGATTTAATCGAGGATCGATTCTTGTATGTCCGATTTATATTTAATCAAAAATCGATTTTTATAGCTTGAATCGACATGTCTAGCGTAGGCAGGAAGACTATAATTATATGTATATTTTGTTATCTTTTAGTAACTTGACCTTGGTGAATATTCGTGACGACAAGCTCTGTTCAGGCGATAGTGCTGCCATCTAGTCTACAGTCCGCCCATCTGTTCATTACCAATAGCGCACTTACCCACGATAAATAAAACACTGGGAATCGTTTAGTAAATACCTTTTCGATCAACGTCGTCATGATCCTCACCGTAGCCCTGGGGCCTACTGGCCACGAGCGCCACGAGACACAACAGCAGAGCCACGCTCCATATAGATCGCTGTAAAATGAATTCATATCATATTTGCTCACAAGCCCTTTTCAAAATGTTAACAATCAGACGAAACAAGTGTAAATAAACAATTCAGTTACTCAGGAAGCATTTTAGAATGAAATGCGACAGTCTGACCAAGTATCCTTACAACTAAAGATAACCAATCATTATGGCAACATCAAACCATCAACATAATTTTTACATGTTGGAGTTCCGACAAGTACTATTAGTTTTTATTGCCATATGTATCTATCTAACTATCTACTATAGTTTTTATTGCAGAATCTATAGTTCTCCTGTACATATCTATTTCAGATTGAAATATAATTATTTTCATTATTTCAATTTAAACCCATTATCTACTGCTGCCTGCTTCTTGCAGAAATAGTTTGATCTTTTTATATGGATATGCAGCAAGAAAGATACTTAATTCAATTAATCCTGAAATGAGTGTAACAAGGTTGAAATGTAGGAACAATCTTATGTAGATTTTAGAACAAAGTCAATACTAACAACCAGAGTGATATATAAAGAAACCATTATAAAAACAAAAATAAAAACAGTGAAATACAATAATTACAATTTATTTTGGAAATTATTTAACTTACATGATTATTACAATAGATTTATTAACATTATCAATAATTAATCTTCACTCACTTACAAAAACAACTGTTTTTGTCTGAAAATATTCTATATTCAAACAAATTCTTCGACAATCGTTACATTCAACATTAATGTATAAATATAGATGACAAAGGTAAATGAGTATCCTATAACTGAATCATCCATGTTGGGGCAGAGAAAGAACATACCCCAACCGAATACCAGAGTGTTATTCAAGGTTACTAATACTGGCCGATTGCAATGTAGCCTAAGCCGAACACAGTATATTCTATGTGGCAACACTCGGCACTGGTATCCTAAACATGCAGCAAGTCACAAAACATCACACACACACAACACTATCAGAGAAGCAGTTGGAATCTCCCAACTGTCATCAAAGCTTCTACACACCTGGAACAATATCATCTATCTACAACATAGCCATGATTTCATTTCAATCATGATTCAATGTACAGTATTTAGAGTCCAGGAAGCAGTGGGCTAAAATTAAGATGGTGATAATTATAATATAGGGTTTTACATTAGATAGTAAAATTGGATTACAATTCTGCTTTTCTTCTTCTGAAGTTCTAAATGTTTTAATAAATTTGTCAATTATTACTATTACATATGACAGCTCTACAAATTTTTAAGCCATTAAATATATTGTGACTATCTCTATGGTGATAAATTATAAAAAAATCAGTTCATTTCACTGAGCTTTGCTACTGCTTGAAACCCTGTCAGACTCATTGCCACTGTCTGTTGATACAATTTGCTCTGAGTTTGTCTTTGGTTCCTCATCATCGTCACTCAGCGACGAACAGTCCGACAGCTCACTATCAATCCATAACTTCGCCTTCTTTTTGCCTTTAATTTTCTCATCGTTAACTTTACGTTTAACTGCAACGTTTTTTGAAGACCCTGCCGCCTCCCAGCCCGCGTCAACAGCAGCACTCACACGCTCCGGCAGCTCCTGACGTTCCTTTTCATACTCTGGAGCAAGATTTACGTCAATTTTTGGCTCAGCGATCAACCTCTCCAGCTTCTTAAGTTTTCTCTCGGCCGCTTCTCTTTCGCGATCTTCCTGCCCCTCTAGCCACTTACGGAGTCTTTTTTCTTCATTTATATCCCGTAATCGCCGCCCAGAGAGATCGCGACAAGCTTCACGGTTAGTTGTTTTCTCGATTTGAGCTCCAATAGCACGTAACATAGATCCGAAGCCACCTTTTCCCCCGACGATTCTTGTACAAACTCTAACCACATTGTCACAGGTCTTCAAATCAAAATCATTTGTAACTAGACTCCCGTTTACGGTAACGTAAAGCTCGGAACACTGAACACCATATTCTTGTGAAATATGTTTCTTTAAATCAGAGACGCACGTACTTTCTATATTCCACAGAATTCGATTGTCGAAATACACTTGAGAAAGCATTGTGGTTACTTTTCTTAATATTGTTCGATTATAACTTGAATAATAATGGGGAATGTACAAAAAATAAACAAAACACGCCAATGCAAGAAATATTACAATGGTCCAAATATTACATCTCCCCCCTTTCTGTTAATTTTTATGCGTCAAAGCGTAGCAATAGCATCATAACCTGGCCCTTTGACGTCAGGTCAATCCGACACTTGCCATAGCAAATAAATACACAATAGGTAATAGGTATAATGTATTTTTTATAGAATTGTAAACTAATCCAGGATCACAGATATACCTAATATAATAAAATACTAAATAAGATCCTGTGTATCAATACGTGCATTATATGCATAAATATGAAAATATACAACTAACCTTACCAGAATATCGAATATTAACTTTAAAAATTAAAAATGTATTTGAACTTACTTTGAACATCATCGCGATCAAAACAATATTACAATCGTACCAACTTCATCTAAACTAAGCATATATAAAAATTGTAAGGTCTTATATAGACTGCCGACTTGTCTTTTTGGGTAAAACAATTAAGTCACAGATCGATGCAATTTCATAGATCAGTGAACGCCCAATCCGAAAGAAAGTGAAAGTAATGATTTCTTTCCTCGCTTTCGTTATTTTAAAAGCAGTTTTTATAAAACCATTACTAAGTTGTTTTGCTCTACAAATCAAATAGAAAGCATAATTACTATTTCATAAAACAATAAAAGAGCCAAAAAAATTAAAATTGCGAAACGTACAGGACAAAAAGTGAAACAGTAAAGTCAAATGAATATAACGGTTTTCCTAATTGTGTAATTCTGTTCCTTTAAGTTATAAGAATGAGGTATTCAATGAAAATTGAGAATCTTTCATACGTATTGTGTACCAAATATCACTTTTGTACCTACAAGCAAGCGCAAGTGCGCATCCCCGAATCCGATCCCCGAAGGGGTAGGCAGAGGAATGTAGTACACTCCCACGTTTCACCAGTTACGTTTACGTCCCATCGAACAGGTGGTGAGCCTATTGCCATATACCGGGCACAGACCAGTCTACGAGTAATTACTAGAAATTCTAAATGAGAAAAATCCAATTGTACTTGACTCGGGATTTGATTGCATGCAACCACTCGACCAATGAGGCACTCTATATTATATAGTTATTATAATATTGTTCGAACTATAATGAAACGTATGCCTATAGTGAATTGTATTACTAGGCGTTTAGGCCCTTTTTAATATCTCATTAAAACAAGGTTAAAACTGATAAGAAAAAATAAAAACCTGAAAAATTAATTGTCCTCCATTTATTATAATATCATGAAACATATAAGTCTAAAGAAATTTTTCAAATTATTTACGTTGTTAGAAATTTCAAAATGAAATCCTGAACGGTTCATGATTGACGATTTGTGTTAGACGCCATCATTGCTCCGCTGTCAAACGAACGAAATATCCAATAAAATTTGAGCTTTTTAAAATTAACAGGAATCACAGGAAGTCGCCACCACCTAACAGACAACGACCTGTATCAGACTTGGTTTCTTGTGTTATAATGGCTCAAAATATTAATCCACATTACGCGTCTTCGTCAAATCCCGCCAAACAGAATGAAGATACTATTAAACTGAAGGATAACCATGCTGTGAGCAAACGGTAAGATATATTACTAAAACAGCTGAGTTTCACGACGTCCACGGTCAGTACAGACAAATCTGTAATGATTTTCTCTTTGCAGATTGCAGAAAGAGCTAATGGAGCTGATGCGATGTGCCGATAAAGGTATTTCAGCGTTTCCGGAGAGTGAGAACCTATTTAAATGGATCGGAACAATAAACGGGCCTCAAGACACAGTTTACGCGGGACACAAGTACAAGTTGTCTTTAGAATTCCCCAATTCGTACCCTTACGCGCCACCCTTAGTGAAATTTATCACGCCCTGCTTCCACCCGAACGTGGACACCTGTGGCCTAATATGTCTGGATATTTTAAAGGACAAGTGGACGGCCCTATACGACGTGCGCACGGTTCTATTGTCGATACAGAGTCTGTTGGCCGAGCCCAACACGCTCAGCCCCCTCAACCAGCAAGCGTCGTACCTGTGGCCCAACCAACCCGCCTATAAGAAATATTTAGACGAATTTTATAATAAACACAAAGATTCATAGTCAAATATTGTCAGTTATTGTCTTATTACATTGAGTTGTGTTTATCTTTTGTTGGATTTGTGGTGTGGTCTGTACGAGGTGTTGATAATGAGATAGATATGTACAACTAACATTAACTTTTCTGTCCACTTATCATATTGTGTTAACTAATTACTAAATCTTATATTTGCTGCACAAAAATATAATAGTGTGGTAAAGGGAGCTGATGAAACACTGTCTCGAACATTTTTGAATTTCCATGTATATTCTCAAGCTGTAGCTCACAATGCAATTTTCTATGACAAATGATTCGTGCCTGTTTTTTTTTTGGTAAACAATTTACTTATCTTTCTTACTAAAAACAAAATTTTATTACTTTAGCTACACATATTTAAGGCAATTCAAAATCTTCAAATTGCTTCTGTTATCTAAACTAATTAAAAACACCAATCATTACAGTTTTGACCAGATTTATATTTGTATGTTATTTCCTTCGCTAATTTTGCCCAGTGACTGGCTGTCCAAGAGTTGAGCGAGAAAAGTCAAATGAGCAGAGTTTGGCAGTGATCTAGCAAAGTAAAAATATCCTCCTGCAATAAGGCATGTGCTAATAGGCTCACCAGATATTCCGAGGTAGGACCTAAATGTAAATGTATAAAAGTGAGAGTGTAATACACTCCTCTACTCTGCTCCATCTTGCTTGACTAACCCCTAGTCTGCCAAACGCATGTTACTTGAAAATGAAAATATTATATGTTCTTGGTGGTTCTTGCATGTAGTTAGGTCTTCCTTCTCCCTCGCACTTTACATTCACACATGGTTAGTCTCCCCTTGTATGTGTTATGTTCATATGTTAATTGTGCTCATTTCTTTAACTAATTATATATTTGGTACAATAATTAAAATTAAAACTTATTTAAAGCAAATAGTTTTCAAATTTGGAATGTTCTATGATTAAACTGGAAGATAAAAAGTAATCATTTATTTTGTATGTTGTGACATCTCTGTTTAATGTATCGCTTATAATATAGGTATGTAATTAATTTGATTCTATTATTTTCAAATACAATAAATAGCAATGATAATGTACAATTTTGTTTGTGAAGTGATAGTTATCTTTTAAAAAATTTTTTAGTTATCTTTGTTTTATGTGAACTCGTATCTGCATCTCGGAAGTTGGAAAGGTTTGAGTTAAGATATGTCTGACAATTACAATTCTTTAGTGCAATTCTATATTTAGTTTTATTTTCAATATCCATGTTTACTCAGCTTTTTATCAAGTTTTAAACTAGTATACAGAGGAAAAAGCGAAAGGCTGCGGGCAGATGCTGGATGCGACAAGCCGAAGACGGCGCGATGGTGTTCATTGGGGGAGGCCTATGTCCAGCAGTGTACTGATATAGGCTGATGATGATACAGTGGAAAGTAATGCCTCTGTCCTGTGACAGCTGACGTCGGTGAACAACCCAAGTAGAAAAATGACCATTCATGATGTTACATTGTTTTGTGAATAAAATGCATTACCTCAAAAACACCCAAAAGAAGAATCAAATACGCTATTGAATAGGAGTCTGTCAGTCTGTTGTGTACATGCTTTTGTTTGTATGAATAATTATTGGGGAGAGGCAATTTTCTCGCCAATCTCATTACTTTAACTTAGCCAAGAGTAATGTGTCAAATACTGATTTAACTGCCCCATTACTGTGGTGGATAGTGAACAAAGCGCTGAATAGAGCTGATGGTTTGATTCTCGCCCTACATTGATATTGTTTTTAGGATAATTTAAAGAGTGGGTGAAAAGAAGAAATTATTTGAACAAAAAGTTGTATTTAAAATTGAAAGTAATGAGATCTAATAAGTTTATGCTTTGATGGATCGTAATGAGTTTTCCCACGACACTTTAGTGTTCTTTAAAAACTGTAAGCACAAGTAATCTTGAATCTGAAAGTTAAATTTGTGCAACATGAACATCAATCCATTTATGGTTCCATTGTTGGCCACAACTTTCCTGTCAGAATAAGATAAGGTAAGACGATAGCATGCCACTTTGACCAAGTGCGGGCTTCTCCTAACCCAGTGGGCTTTAAAGCGATATGAGCAAAAATCCTCAGTACACAAAAAGAAATTGCGAGTGATTGAACAACTTGTCAAAATATTTCTATCAGTCGCCCTATAACTTTTATATTGTTAAATCAACAGATTGTCAATAATTTTTAATTGATATTAATTTAATTTTATGAAAAATTTACATTGAAAACAATTAATATGCAAATGTAAATTTTAATATGTAGGGATAGTATGAGAATGTAAAATAGTTGCGAGTACACGTTAATTACTTAACGTTCTGTTGAATGCTACAATGAACACAGAATCTCTATTCAAAAACGCTTTTACTCGTAACTGAACAAGCCTAAAGATGCCACAGACGGCGGTAAAATATATATAAACAGTATACTATACTGTGCTATAATATGTACGCATTAAAGCTAAAGCATCTATACCATAAGATATATCTTCGTCGTATTGTGCCCAATAATATGTCTTGCCTAAACAAGTAACATAGTACCTATATTATGATAGGCACGTGTGCTGTCCGTCAAGCATTACTATAAAAATATATTTTAATAGTTCTATAGTAATATGACTTGCTAAAATATATATTATCATACCGTCTGTGACGATCTTAATAGTCGACACTGCGTTCGAAGTAATGCTCATTTCGAACGAACATTTACCTGTTAAATGCCTTTCTCTTTCGCTTTTTATGTTGAAATGCGGAATATACTGATCGCGCGCTGCGTTTATCTTGATAAATTGTATTTAAAAAAAAAGTGGAATATGGCGGCAAGTAACTTTTGAACAAATAAATTAATGTTGGGCATAAATTTGCTGTAATTAAATAATCCGTATAAGAATTAATTATATATCTTCAAGTAACTTTGTTTATATATTGAGTTGATTCGATGCTAAAATAACAATACAATGCATGTAACAAGAGTTGAAAGCGCGTGCGTGCGTTTTGTTTTCAAGAAAACGTCACACGAATTACTGCTCTATTACGTTGTTACAAAATATCAAGCCCAGCGTTCACAAATCAGGTCACGAAATTGTAACCTATTAGAGATGTACCAGCTAAATGTGTTACGACGTTAAAACGTTTTAGCCGTTAGCGTGATATGAAATTCAAAACGGCAATTAATGGTAGATAATAATTAGTGGTAAATATACCTACTTACAAAATTTCATTCGATGTTATTACATAGTAATGGCTAACTTTATACTAAAACCTTTTTCTAGTCGATGTCATAATTTGACGGTATATTAAAAAAGTATCTATAACAAGAAAATTTTAAATAAAAAGAAGAATTTATACAGCAAAGGAAGAACATGGACGTATTTCCTTGTATAGAGATACTGTATTGTTTTATACAGAAGTGTTAACTGTACGAGAATAAAAATTTTAACTCTCACGCATCGCACAATTCACTTGGCGGACCTACTGTGCTTATTGAAGCGTTCTTTGGTATAGGCAGCGTTATGATTCTCATTGCACGATGGCAGCACTGTCGCTTAGATGGCAGCACTATCGTTGTTTGACAGAATATTACCGAGAGATGCGATAAACTTTACAAGCACATTATTCGACGTTAGGCGGTGGAAATTATTTAACCGCGTTCTAAACTAATACATTTAACGAACTGATTATTACAGTTCGGATATAACTTAGAGATGTTTTCACAATTAAAAACTCAATAAACAAACAAGTCTGAAGCAGTAATGACGATCGTTAAAAAAAAGTAAGAACGAGAAATATCTGAAATTCAAATCATGTATTATACACAAGTTTACATCCGAACAAATTCTCATAGTACAAATTTTTTATGGTATAAATAATTTATCATCTACTTGTAACGCACAATCAATTTTACTTATAAATTTGATGTCTTAAATATAAAAACAACTGGATATTAATTATAAATACAATAAAGAATATTTTTAATTACACACATTGGCACACACCACCACATCACGTTAACACACACTTCCATTATTCTTACATCACACTAAATAATATTATCTATACAAAAAATACAACACGCACACACATACACGAATTATACAACCACATTCAACAACGATGTTACTCAATATAATACAGAAGCTATAGTAAAAACAGCAAACCACTGGATATATTTTACATAAAAAAGCTTAAAATTACATTTTGTGAGTGATATAATTTATAAACCATACCAAACAGTTTTGATCGTTGAATGCCAACAGAAAAAGGTAGGGAATAGACGATTTATTTTATATTGTGATTTAATCTATAGATTATCCAGCTATAAATAACTTTTAATTGAGGGCTTTATTACGATATAGTAATGGATCGGCTAATTCAGAAACTTCTTTCTTTATTGGTAAATTTACAATATGTATTACAATTATTACCGATTGCATTCTTATGTCCTTCCTACGTCAATTCGAATTTCTTTATTTAAGATTTAATGACCAGATCTAAGATACTTGTTTGCGATTCCTAGCATGGAAACTAATATAGCGTATAAATAAAAAAAATCGTTCAATTAGAGGGCGCACCATGCACTTACGCACTCTTTCGCATCTTAGCCCGAATTACTGACATATAATTTGAGTCGACAATTTAATTTCTCGTATAATTTTGTAAAATCCGAGGTGCGAGCTACATTATAGCTCTAACCCCGTCTAACCGCTAAGCTATTACACTGCTCACGATATCAATCAATCGTCAAATACATCTTTTTTTCTATTGTCTCACACACAAACAGATAATTCATATACACAACAACGGTTCCTATACAGTTTATAATTTTCTTAACAAATTATAATTATTAATGGGAATGATATTTAAGTGCTCATATCTTATCAGGTCACGAATATCTACTAAACATTTCTATAGTACTCAACTAACTTGCTCATAACATTATCAATACAATAAGTAGTGCAAAATCAACACCTCAAAAAGACTAGTGTCATTTTTCAGGGCACGCGTTTTTGGGCGGGAAATGAGAAAAGAAAATGGAGAGTGTAGGGAATGACAAATGGCGAGTGTATCTCATTCTTTCTTAGTCTATGAGTAATTCAAGTGATTTACGTAAAATGTAGATGTTTTTAATACCGTCGTTGTATTTGTCGCGAATGTTTTTGTTTTACGTCGAGTCATTCGAGTCAATAGTATAGGATGTTGAGGATGATGGATGCTGGGTATATTGATGTTTCGCAAATCGCAATGATCATTAGTTAGGCTTTAAGCTAGAAAACAGTGAAAAATTCAATACTTGACCAGCAATATTTTGGTAATAAAATCACATTATTTATCAGTTGTCAGCGTTGGAGCCTCTCGTATGTGCCTTCAAACATATTAGTCATTTATATTATTCTTATTCTAAGCCGACTGAACTAGAACAAGGTAGAACTGTTATAAATTACTGAATATAAATCAACGAGCCGGAAAACTGGCTGTGCATTGTCTTTAATGATTAAAAATAATGTAGAATTTCCATTTATATTAAAATGGAATAAACAATAACGAAATAAAATATAGTCAGTAAAAAAAATACTAATTTTTTTCAACTACGTAATATAAGGCAATTTGATTTACAGCCACATTAATAACTAACTCTTGATTATGATCAACAGTATAACTAAAACAACTATAGTTATGCCCAGCACTAAGATACAATGCATCTTTCTGTTCTTCCGCTGGTACCTTTCCGCTTTTTGCAGCTGTTGGTAACCTTCTTGCACCTGCACCTGAGTTTGTTCGATGTTATAATCTATTCTATCTAACACCGTACCCTGTTCGTGGACCATGTGCGCCAAGTCTTTGAATATATCGTTTAAATCGACTATGGACCTGACTATTTTGTTCACTTCCTCGTCCCTCTCCGTCACCATTTTCGTGTTCTCCTCTTGCATGAGCATCAACTGTTTCTGACTGATCACTGACTGCTTTTGAAACATACCGTCCAAATTCTTGTCTTCGTCTGGATAACTCTGTGCCGATGTGCTGGGTAACGAGAACAGTAGGTCGGTTTGGTTGTTGGTCAGTCCAGGGAGAAGGTCGTTTTCCTCCAAGCTCAACTCCTCGAAGTTCGGTAGGTCGAAGTACGCGTTGGATCTCTCCTCTCGCGACGTGAGAGTCTTGAGATAGTTGGACTGAGCGGTCCGAAACGTCACGCTCAAGTCCTGGAGTGTTGTCACTAAGGCTAATACTACGTTGTTAGCTAGTTTTTGTTCTGTTTTGTTACCTGTAGTCAACAGAGAAAATTTTATATGACTTATGACATGGGACCTTCTCAGTCTGGGAGCAAAAGGCCGAGGGGAACGGGAAGGAAGTTGTTTCTAATAAAATGTTTCTAATAAATGTTTCTAATAAATCGCCGACGTGAGAAGTAAGCTCCAACATGTGGCAACATATTAAAGCTAAACTTTCCAGGAAAGTGACTGCCTCGTTGGTCGAGCGGTTGCAAGCGCGACTGCCGATCGGGAGGTCCTGGGTTCAAATCCCTGGTCGGGTGCTAGTGGATTTTTCTAATTTAGAATTTCTAGTAGTGACTCGGAATCTGAATCAGTGCGCGGTGTATGCCAATAGGCTCACCGCCTTTTCCATGGGACTTAAACGTAACTGGTGAAAACGTAGGGATGTAGTACACCCCTCTGCCTACCCCTTCGGGGATTTCAGGCGTGATGTTACGTACGTTTCTTTCCAGGGAAGGTTTGTTTTGTTTTTAGTTCTTACCATGTCTAACTTGGGCCTTGATAGCTGTTAGGTGGGTGTGTGCGTGAGTGAAATGTCGCCCAATTTCTGCTGTCAAGCGGCCTATGTGCTGCTGCTCGGAGCTGTCGTCCAGCGCTGGGCGGAGGATTTGCCGCTCGTGACATGACTGCAGTTCTGATAGCTTTGTTCTTAGCCTGTGAATTTCCGAAACATTATTACTTACGGTAGCATCAAATTTTTCCGATGACCTAATGATTAATCTCTATTCCATTCTATAGTCTATAGTTCTATAGTCTATTCCATTAATTATATTTATCATATCACTAGTCCATTTTTATTCAATGTAAAGTGATACAAACAGTACATTATTTTGAGAACGTTGTGCCCAACTACAGTTGTGAGTACACCATCAATTGTAACATTATGTTTCGGGCATTTTGTAGAACTTGTATGCCATATGTTGATAGGGCTAATTTAAATATTGAAATAAACAAGCAAACATTGATGTAACAACCTAGAGCGATCCAGAATTAGTTCACTTTAATTATTGTTAGCCTGAAAAATAAAATATAACATACAATTTCACAATATTTAACTATTTCATTTTCTTGTGTTGTCATCTAAGTTTAGTGGTTAAGAATTCAGCCCCTCACTATGAGACTCTTTACCAAAGTGTGTTTTAAGTTTAAATATCACTTGCTAACGGTGAAGGAAAACATCTTGAGGAAACCTGCATATTTCAAAATTTATAAAAAAAAAATTTAAGATGTATGAAGTTTGCCAACCCACACTTGGCCAGTGTGGCAGACTATGGCCTTAACCCCTTAATTGTGAGAGGAGACCCATAATCCAACAGTGGAATGATAAATGGGATATTTTTATTTTATAAGAATATTGGAGACCGTGACTTGGCAAACGTAGCGTAGGACGCTCTCCAGCTAGGTGGAGTGACGATATACGCGAAGTGGCTGGCAGTGGTTGGATGCGAAGAGCTGAAGATCGAGCTCAG
>DWME01005798.1:0-14431 GCA_018244795.1 Parelbella ahira ahira | reverse complement strand
GGCGAGATTTTTTACAACCGCGCGACCTCTTCAACAGTAACCGTTATATTTCAGTCAATTTACATAAAACCGTAATGCACTATTAACCTAAACCGTCCTCTTGAATCACTTTATCTATTAAAAAAGCCAAATCAAAATCCTTTCCGTAGTTTTAAAGATCTAAGCATACATAGGGACAGACAGCGGAAAGCGACTTTGTTTTATTCTACATATATGTATTAGTGATAGTGATTAGACGATTTTTAGTAGACTAATATTCTGAATTTGTTAAAGATTTGAGTTTTTGTTGACGCATAAATTTAATCTATTCATTTAAGCTTTGCGTGGATAATCCGCGGAAAAAATATTTTAGATATTAATCATAGGAAATGACTGCAATAAGTTAATTCTATGCATTTTTTTATTCAGTCGAATAAGAAAGAATATCTTGATAGAATATCGTAGTAGCTTGCAGTGCACGAACACTCCGAACGAGCTAAATATATTGATTCAAGTTTTTTTATGTTTCATCATATTATGTGTAAAATTATTGATTGATTTGTATTGGTAAGTCATTGTTTCAATAAAAATTCAAGAAATCTCCAAGCATCAGTGCTTTTATGTCTGGAATCCAGCAAGCACAGACGTAGTGAGCGTTCCACCATACTCTTTACCAGTACAGATAGGATGGCCTAAATACAATAAAGAGGTAAGCGGAGACAAGGACGTGAGAAATAACTTTTTTTTATTTGACTGCTTCTAATCAATAAAATAATGCTAATCTAGTGGTTATGAATTCAGCCTCTCGCTCACTTACACAATTCTTTACAAAATATGCCAACAGTGGAATGACAAATGGGTCTAATATTATTTTATGGGATCAAACAGAAAAGCAAACAATATATAAATATCACAAGAAAGAAAAGGTAAAAACGGAGTAATTCTTAATATCCAAATAACCTTGGTGCTGTGAGATCTTCCTCGCTGCTGCTCTCTTCAAACGATTCCGAAGAAGACGTAGATCCGTAGCTGCAGACAGAATTCAGTGCCATTGTTAGCTTCATGCAATACTCACTGCTGTTATGTATTACGAATGCATTAAGTGCTGATGTACGAACATAACTTTCTATTCAGACCTTTGATGGAAATGTTCAACAGTGTTTTTGGATAATAGAAGTAAGTGCTTTATACTCTGCGGTAGATACGGTATTCCATTGCATTTATTATTGGTCAGAGCAACACCCATCACATAGTTAGAGAAATACTTATCAATTAAGTTAGTACGTTATCTGTAGTCGAACAAAGTTCAAGAAATGGACCCTCTGACGCAAACACTCATCACTTTCGCGTCAGGGCCTCCACGCAAACATGTTGGTCTACAAGCGAAGCGCCAGCGGCGCGCGGCTGGGGGCCTGCCCTAACAAGTGCACGGTTCTTATTACTTACTATATATCACTCAGCAATGATTCACGTTTAACTCTCGATTAGAGCCAAAACTGTCGGTTAATGGTGGATAATATGTTGCAGCTGTTAACTTGACACTTATTGTTACTGCGGCTGTCATGTTAAATAAGATTTGGAATCACGAACATGGCGGCTAAATTTACCGTAGCAAATCGAATTTTCTCTGCAATTTATATATCGTATACGAATTATTACAATATCTTAGGTTTAGATTTACAATGGCCCTACTGTTTATTTTTGAGTTTAGTGAGGAATATAAAAATATATTATTTCCGATATTCAGCATTATTATGTGGTCCCTCCGAGCAAGTCCTGCACAAAACAGGTGGATTTCTACAACATATGTTATGTTATAAATTAAACATTATTTTATATCTAACATTCCAAATACGCATAAGGTATAATTTACTTGTACCTAGTGCATTTAAGCGACCCATCAATATAATGCTGACATGTAAGTTCTGGATTCCTTTTGTAATATGTATATCATTTATGTTAACAAGAGATTGTAGGTTAAGGATCTATCTTCACACCGTCACATTATTCCTCAGTGAAATAATGTAGACAATAATATAGATACGGATTAATGGGAGTCCCTTAAATCGAAAATTCTCACATCACCTTCCGGCCTTCCGATGAGGTTAATGACTGTTACTTTCAATGTCGATCGATACAGACTGTTGGGTTCAACTACGACAACCTAATATGGTCACTCGCTCAATTATGAAAAGCTAATGCTGAGCAAGATAGTAATATTAATTTACATAGTCCAATGTCAATTAATTACAAGTACCTGGATGATCGAGCATAGCACGGCATTTTTTGATTATTTTTAGATGCGTTGATAAAGGACTGCTAAAAATAGTTTTTCTCACAAAAGAAAGAACTTGAAAAAAAACGCGAAAAATAATAGAACTGAAAACATCTGGACTCGCACGGGAGTCTTCTGGTTACGGGACCGCCCATTTCCCACCTGAGCTATTATAACTTTGTAGATGGTAGCGAAATTTACCTTCGTATTCTAACAATATTGTAACAGTTTTCACTGCCTGAAAACACGGATAAAACGCATTTCTTAAAAATGAAAGCTAGCTAGATCGATTTATCGCACCCGAAACCCCCTGCATTCTAAATTTCAACAAAATCGTTGAAGAGAATTTTTTTTTAACTTTTGAACTATTAACAGGTTTTCTTTATAAAAAGTAACTCCTACTAAGTTTCTTCGCAATTTAGGTTACTCGCATATAAAACTCTGTCTATACTTCATATATTTGCTAAGTTTCTTCGTAACTTTGTTTACTCGCATATAAAACTCTGTCTATACTTCATATATTTGTATAGTTTTCTTCCTCTAACAGTTTTGGAATACTAAGTTTACAAACATAGGACGCTTAATTTTATGCTTGAATATTTTAAACGTGTGGTTAAAACCAATTTGCCTAAAATTTAGACACGCGGCAGCGCGTCGCGCCAAGTTTAAGCAAGCAACGGGCAAGCAGCGCCATGTGTAATATTACACGAAACATTTGGGGCCACTTTTCACCCCTTTATAATTCAAAATCTATTTAAGATAAATACACCAAATTTGGTTTATATATTGAAAAATTCCAGATGGACTATTACCCTAAATTTCATAAACCTAGATCGAACGGTTGTAAAAATGTTGATGAACAAAAATCGGAATTTTTATTGCTTACCGATTGATTGATATATAGATCAAAAACCTAACCCACTTCTAGATGAGCTAGACACTTCAAATTTGGCATACACCTAGATAAATATATGTATAGACAGGAAAAATTCATAAATTTCTACAGATTTCCACTTTCACGTTCTTTGATAAAAAACAATTTATCATCTTCATTTTATTCGCAATTTGCAAGTTATTGTTTAAGATATTGTAAGATTCTACTCTAATAAATATTTGATTTCCTAGTACAAGCTAGCCAAGTCAAACTTTGAGGTGCTGTAGATTTTAAGTTGTTTGCTTTATTTTACTAAAGAATGTTAAACGGCTTATAAATAAATAATTTCAGGATTGTCTACTGAACTTGGCACTCATTAAATATCAATACTTTTGTCGGCGGAGCAGACAATCACACCATATTGAGCTTAGACACATTGAATTAATTTTCACATTTATGTATTTTGTGGGACCTTCCTTTACTAAAACTGTCCTCTCACTCTCTAGCCCCTGTACTCTATGACTCTACCAGCAGATTGTTCTGACCAAAGATAACTGCGGAGAAATATTTGTCACGAAAAATTAAAATCAGGAAATGCAAGCGTCGATGATTCTGTTAATTAGACTCGTGTCGGTTGGCTGTACCTACGGTTTAAATGCCACTGATACTAAAACACATTTCATGGCGCGAGTTTATAATTCATATAGAAAGTTATCTTCGCAGAACTTAACAACAATTGCAGTAGTAATCTGTACAAGTGGTATTAGATTATATCCATTCCGTGCTGACAAGTGTAAAGCGATGCATAGGAAACATGCGTGTCCATGCAGGGTGCGGAGTGACTTCGGCTCGCAGGTTTACCTCTACATTCGATAGTACTAGTAATATTTCCTGCCAATAATGTTAAATGTGTAAATTATAATACAGACTGTTTCATCAATTTATTGATAGGGTGTTGGATATCATAACGGCAAATATTTATTTAGCAACACAATCTTATATTATAATGAAATATAAACCTTAACGTTCTCATGTTTAACGCTTTTATTTTACAATATTCATATTTGGATACTTCATCGCTACCTAATACTAATTCAAAACGCTTTGTACAGCGTTACCGTCGCCGACTATCTTGTATGACTACTTGAACTTGTATGACTGTTTTTTTAGCAATGTTAATAACTTGTTTTTTTTTTAAAAGAGCCCCGGTATTTATTTTCCGCCGGCTTTTTCTTCCGGTCTACATAAGCCTAAATGAGGCGTTCAAAGCCGATGAATAAGATGATGATGGATAAGATTTGTTATGGCGTTCATTAAGTGTATCTATATACCTTACAATGAACAAAAACTTTTGAATTTTTGAAAAAAAAATTTTATTTTTCGTTCGTAAAGTTTGCTAAGCCTTAGATATATTAAACAAAAACAATATTTAGTTGAAACGAGTACCAAAACCTTTTAAATTTGATTTTGTTTTTAAACGAATGATTTAAAAAAAGGAGGTTTAAGTAAAATATAAAGAAATTGTGATAAAAATTGCGAAAGAACAATTCATTTGTAATTATTATATTCACAAGAAAATTATATCTTGCTTCTAAGGATTACAGGTGTGGCAAGGTTTATTTCTGGCCAACTTCTAATAATACAACTACGATGATATGCTTTTTCGTAAGCCTGACGTTCTAGCCTGCCATGTTATATCCAAAAAACTTACCCTAGACCACCAACCGGAAGTCTCTGCGGAGGGAAAGGGTTATTAGGTATTTGTGCAAGGAATCTGAACGGGTCCCCCGGGAATACACGACTAAATCTCTGAGAGAGAGTGTTGACGAAGGGGGACGACGAGCCGCTCAACTCGTCATAGTCCCCGCGAACCACGCCGCAGAGTGTTACGAGCAGCCAGAGCGTCTGCTTCACCATTGTGTCTGAAACAAAGCAAATGTTGTAACGTTCAAAAATCTTATGCATTTTATCCTTATGTATTTAAGTGGTGAAATATAACGAAAACATATTCGATGCAAAAATTTTCATATTACAGTTGTACGCAATATAATTCGTGTTTGTATGCTTTGGAAGTTAAATCTAATATTATCCGCAGTAGTTTAGGCGTCTCAGCAGGCTCCAAACTAGTCCTTCGTTGGTGTGAGACTTTGTGGCACAATCTTGCTTCTCGTGTATGATGACCTCATTCAACTTTTATCTCTCTGCTTAGTCACCTTGTCAAATTCCATGAAAAGCTAGAATAACAAGAAATCGTTTAAACAGCGGCTGCACTTCTTCTCATTCAAAGTGCAGGTTACTAATATCCGAAGAGTGCGCTCAAATCTCGTATCGGTCCATCGCCATCTCGAAACCGACAAGCCGTATCTCTTGTTTCTCACGGAGACACATGACCAAGCGCCCTACAGACGTTGCGTATCTAACATACCCTTGCACATTTTTATACAACGAATAGGGGTTTGCGTCTTTACGCGCGATGACGATTGTTATCGTGGTCTCCGTGATCTGGAGAGTTTCAGGTTTTCTGTGTTGTGGATGCTGGTTGACACTGGATTGGAGAAAACCATTTATGTTGGACTTTATCGCTCTAATAGTGGTGACCACGAGACAACCGGACTGTCAGACTACCTAAGCAAAGAGGCCGACATGGCTCAGCAAAGGTACCCCTGTGCTCAACTAGTGCTTCTCTGCGACTTTAATACGCACCACCATCGGATTTACCCTTACCAAGAAACTGACCATGCTGTTAAATAAATTTACAAACTTACATTGACCGTTGATCTCACGTAGCTGGTCAACCAGGCGACACGCGTTCCGGTCGTTACCGACCATACGGCAAACTGCTTGGACCTTCTACTGACATCGTATCCAGATCATTACACAGTGGTGATGATTTCATCACCACTGAGTACCTCTAACCCCTGTCTGGTGAAAACTGTTTCAACATATCATTCTCCTGAAACTTCACCAACGGGTTCCAGGCGGATGTGGTATTACAAGTCAGCAGACTGGGATGAAATGCGTCACTAAATTGCGTCTTATCCTTGGCAGCAGGTATGCTTTTCTTCAGAGGATCCGTTGAGTTGCGCGGTAGCGGTTTCTCAGATATGACTGACACTTCATCTCATTTTCAGACGTGCAATCTGACTGCGAACCTCGCCGATGGTTCAATGCCGAATGTACTAAAGCCGAACGTGCTAAACAGTCGGCGTATTTGGCCTGGGATGACGCTCGTATTCCTAAAGCTCCTTACATTTAGGAACAGAAAGCAGCCTACAACATAGCTGCCAAGTCTAATAAGAAATCTCAACGCAGGGCTAACGCTCTTATTCGTTAAGCTCCGGATATTTCGGAAAAGAAAACAGCCTGCAACAAAGCTGCCAAGTCCAGTAATAAATCTTAACGCAGGGCTCGCTTTAATCACACGAGTCATATCGGTGCCAAGTTAGCCGCACATCCTTCTGGCAGTAAGGCCTTTTGATCCTTAACCAAGACAATCGAGGCAAACTTTTCAAAACTTTACCTGCCTTCGCTGAGACGGGTACATACAGAGACAGATAAAGCAAACCTGTTTGCTTAGCTGTTCGCTAAAAACTCACGTTTAGATGACTCTGCGAACAAACTACCACCTGTGCTACCTCACTCGGGCACATTTATGCCGTAAATACAAATTCACCAGAAAGAGGTACGTAAAACCCTTCGCTCTCTAGACGTGAGAGAAGCTATTGGTCCTGATGATATTACAGCAGTGCTTAAAATTGTGCACCCGAGTTGGCTTCTGTGTTGACACGTTTGTATCTCTTCTCTTTCGAGTCCGGGAGAGTCCCCAGTTCCTGGAAGCTTGCTAACGTTCAATATGTTCCCAATAAAGGTAGTCATGCCGACCCGACAAACTGTCGCCCCATAGTGATCACCTGCATACTATGTAAGGTAATGGAGCGTGTGCGAAACTGCTGGCATACCTTGAACGTCACGACATTTCCAACGACCGCCAGTACGGGTTTCGCCAAAATCGGTCCACTGGAAATCTTCTTGCGTACTCCGCGCAAGTGCGTGGGGAGCCTTCCCATTAAGAGGCATGGTGAGGGACTCGCCGTGCCTCTTGATATTTCCAAAGCGTTTGACAGAGTTTGGCATGCAGATCTCCTGAGTAAGCTTCCCCCTTACGGATTTTCCCCTAGCATGTAGATTGTGGACTTCTTGAGTGTATCTTTTAAATATAAAAGGTCAATTCGAAACTTACTCTTCTATAATAGTTAATATTATAGAAGTAGGTATGTAATAATGAAACTTGCGAAACGAATCAATTACCATGGCGTGGCCGTGGACGTGAACGTGGCCGGAGTGCTTGTAGCCGGATACGTCAGCGTTAGTGCGCATTTACAATTACCGTTTTTGCCTGTTCATTAAATCGATACGAGCTTCATTTTGCTCGCTTTCTCTCTCCGAGCCCGGCGCATACACGCCCCTCCCGGAACTCTCCGTGGTACAACGCTGCCAAAATCGATTTCGGAAAAAAATTTCGGAAGGCCCTTTAATGGACACAGCTGTTCGTGTTCAGCAAAAACTTTAGTAGTAAATTATTTCACTGTCTTGTTAATAAAAAAAATTTAAATACCTGTAACTTCCTAATGGTGACAAATAATTTTTATCGTCATTTTAAACAGACATATAAGTAGACAGACATAAGACAGTAATCGGACACCGTCATCCCTTAGATTACTTGTTAAAAAAATTACGACCGTTCTCCTACTCCGGAACATATTGTTACATAATCGTAATATATTCGCTCGATAATATTCACTCATTACTTTTTTAGAGTTTGTGTAAGAAATCTGTACAATGAATGCTCCAAAATAAGGCGAAGGTCGTTCGAAACAACGTTTCTATATCGAGTAACGATAAGAGGATCAACGCCTACTGGTCTTAAACACTCGTCAGCAGCTCGCTTGCGTTGTTAGGCGCTCATTTACCGTTACAAATAGATCAAGCGAGCGAAGCGTCAACATTGTACTCACTACTTATAATTCTGATTGATTTTATACAGATTTGTCAGTAAGTCTACAGATTGTAAAAAAACATTTGTGGATTTAGTGCACATATTTTAATAGTGAGATGACGGATAAGCAAGGATACCTAATTTGAAATTTATTTTTACAAACAACAAGATGACACCATTCGTGTACTTCTCTGTAGGGGTAGACATTGCAAGTGTTAAGAATGTTACACTACCCTGTTTCATCTGTTATGTCGGAAGTCCACTATGGAATAGGGGACGAGTCTGTTGTCATATACAGGACACAAATCCACAATCCGTGTTAATACTGGAAATATTCAATTAGAAAAAGTTGCAAGCATAACTGTTGATCAAAAGTTTCTGGGTTCAAATTTCAGGTCTGCGTAATTATTGGGTTTTCTTAGTTACATTTGTAGTAGACATTTTTAATAATAATTTGGTGTCTGGAGCTGTGCCCGGTGTATAGCAATAGGCTTACCCCCTTATTCATGGGGGTGATATAAATTGAACTTATGAAATGTGAGAGTGTACCAAATTTCTCTATAACATCTTCGGGCATTAAGGGCATGATATTAATTTATAAACTTGAATGTCAAATAAAGTATGATAAAAAAGAATCAAAATAAAGTCGGACTGCAAAAGAAACCATAAGCGAATTACGTTAAGGTTTATTGGATAAGAGAATAAAATAAGCAAAGTGGCTATGGTGAAACAAAGCAGAATGATAATACTTAAAAAGCTACTGGTGTTTAGATTTTATGAGCTCGTAAATAGGGATATCGATAAAAAAGGCTTCAAGTGAACATCGAACACATCCGGGAAAGTTATAAAATGTGCAGTGAATTTTTATAGCACTACATCTCGCGTTATAAAGCACGGGGAGGAGCTCCCCCGCTTCAGAAACTTTTGAAATCAAACATTGTTGAAGAGGGTGTAAAGATAAAATGGTCTTTAAAATTCTGTACGGAATGGAAATTGAAGAAATAGGAAAATAGCCCAGCTTTTAAACGTCAGGTGGAGAAGTACAATAGGCCAGTATCTGTGCTTCCTACTAGTATTTTGGTTTATTATAAAATAAACGATAAAAGTATTAAGATACATTACATTTGTAACATGTACGACTACGTCACACATCTATATAACTTAGCGTGTTAAAGATAAAGGACAACGTCATTGCACCTCCTTTAGGCTTTCCTTGGCGCTACAAGCTTTATTTAACATTATTTCAATAAATTTTCATCGCATGCACGTGGCCACAACTGAAGATCGACACCCGAGGTCAACGCCCGCTTGCATTCTTTGTGTACGCTATTCATTACTTGCTAACATCGGTTATTTTTTCGCATATTATACTTAAGAATGACTGAATCGATTTCTAAACTAAATTAAGAAGCGCTCTTCAATTAAATCTAAGCTGACTATGTTTACAAATTATGTTACTATTCTTAATAGTGGCAATGCCTTATCTCAATTACAGCGTATTGAATTAGAGGGACGCTTAAATAAATTTGATGCCCTAGTCGTTGAATTTTATCGCTCACAGACAGAGATCGGGACAGTATCCGAGAAACCCGACGACGCACATACGGAGCGGGTCCAGTTCGAGTAGCAGTATCATGCGCAAGGGGCGCTGGCTTGCAGCGTGCTCTTTGACCCCCAGGTCCGGAACTGCGGGGAGTCCCATGCGGGCTCGGCCTCAGGTGGGACAAACAGAAATAATTTATTTAGGTTGCCAACATTCTGTACACTGCAGCATTTTACATCGAATAGACAATAAAAGACATTACATGGTGAGTGTAGCATGATTGTAGGCGACGACGCCATGCCAAACATCTTCATTCGTAAAGAAAATAATAGAATAATATAAAAAATAAAAATATACCTAGTTAAAATAACATCAAAAATCTAAAACAAATTACAAATGCTTAAATTAAAAAGAAAAATATATTTAGAGAGAATGACAAAATATATGAATAGATTAGATAGAATAAAATAGAATATTATAATATTTTTTTTCTTTATTAGAATAGAATAAAATAGATTTGACTCATTTTAATGGTAGCAGTCAGCACTGGAATATCGTGATACATTTGTTTCATTAATTCATAAAAATGAATGCATCGACCCCATTAACAAATTTCATTATTTGCGCGGCACTTTAAAAGGAAGTGCAGCAATAATGCATATAATAAAGAAATATAAGCATATAATAATGCATAGAAGAAAGCAAGTAAATAAGCAAGAATATATTTATAAGAAATATCGTAACTATCGTTGGTGAACCTCATAAACAAAAATAAATAAAATGTGTTCACTATGTTGATGTAACTTTGAAATAAATAAAAATAATTAAAAAAAATAAGAAATACTGAAGATCTTTGGGGAATATCAGTAAACATTTGCGGTTCAGCCATTGAGACAGCCGAGCCGAACAATGTGCCGAAAAACTTACTCGTTTTGAATTTCCCTATAGAACAAACGCATTAGAAAGAATAAGAAGAGATAATGACATACTATACACGTTCCCCAAGTCAAGACTGGGACTTGTGGACACCATTCTGACCGAGGTGATGTGGATGACTGGCACGGGGGACTGGCACTGTGTCCTATTTAAAAAAGCGTTTTGTATTTATTACTAACACACACAACTATTCCTTGCAATCTAGTAGGTACTAATCTTCTCCTTTACACTTCCCTACATTCTTATAGTTTTTACAAAAAATCATTGACTACAACACATTCTACACATTTTTGGAATTCCTTACCTACGTTTCCCCGACGCTCTGACAATATAATCACTTTTAAAAAACAAGTTCAAGAGTATTATCTCGGCTTGGAATCCTCCTCTTTTCTCCTCCTCTACTCTTCGCTTTCCTCGTTTTCCCAGTTTTTCGCTATTCTGTCTGGTATGTGTGTATTATTAGCATAATTTCATAGTATCATATGCAGCTACCTTCTTACCATTAGTTGTTTCGTTTTTATCCCCGCCAACAATAAGTTTGCCCGGAAGAGATCGCTAGGTAGCGATAAGGCCGCCTATTGTACAATTGACAATTAAGTTTTTTTACTGTATTTATTTCTATTTATGATTTTTGACGTACCTACAATAAAATATACTATATTTTTTGGCTGGATGAGATCCGCGGAGGATGGAGTGTTGTGGCACACAGTGGGAAAGGCCTATGTCCAGCAGTGGAACGGAAAAGGCTGGCTTGATGATGATGATGATGATATTTCTTAATTTGAAATTTGTAACGACTTAAGAGTATAGAGGAACTAAACAAATTAGAGGCCACGATCATTGGATTCGTTTTCATGTTAACGTCTCTGATGCTTCTCATGGGGCGACATTCAACTTGCCCAAGTACCTACATCATACGTCCATACACTTACTCGTAAAAGGGAAAACAATAACAGGCACAGAGGGTTTTGACGTGGACGATCGATTAATAACGGTGAAGCCGCCTTCAGAAAACGTGTTAAATTTCATTTATTCCTTTTAGAGAAATACGATCGGGATTCGTTGATAGATACGAGTACCGTCATATTTAATTGAACCATTGTCTCCCACTGGGTATTACACAATTTTAAGGCACATTTATTTTGACGTGCGCATATTTTTTACCTTTATCACTCCCTTTATTGCCCCACAATGCTGTCGACCCATGTCATTGCCAATTTTTCACAAGTTTACGACAAGCGCTATCAAATAGATATTTTCATGTTCAAATTATCTGCACACTAAAATTTGAATTCAAATTATACAAAACATAAATATTTTGATTAATTTTAGGATATAAAATTATACCAAATTAATTCTATAAACAATTGTCGGAGTAACAAACCGATAAACATAGACATTATCTACAAGAGATCAGCCGGCCAGCACTTTCTGTAATACGCGTGCGCCACAGTGTACCGCTGAAGCCGCCGAGCAATGATTCGAGAATACCACTTTACTATCATTCAAACAGGTCTTAATTCTGAAATCAATTATCTTACTAAGGGTATTATTTTTACTAAGGGTATTATTATTATTTTTATTATTATTATTCCATTAAAAAATTGTGCGAAAAAATTTCCGTCCGTTATCTAACATGTATAAGCACGCGAATATATAAATATGCCCTCCGACGATATGTTACACACCTAATTGAGATGACTGGTCTTCGTCCTCGAGGCAGCTCGGGTGAATACTGCAATTTAATAATCTTTCATTTCCTAATTCATAATCGAACCACTTGTTTACAAAATGAGGGAATGCCAGCTGACAGAATACGTTACGTTACGCGACTTACATCTTATTAAAAATCACTCTTTCGGATATTTTAGCAATTATTATTGTGTTATATTACATTATCTCTCTAAGTGGAATTATTAATAAATCATATTAAGTATGTTCGGGAAAGACTTCAGCGTCCTACTCAATTTGGAACACATAATTATAAGAAAGCACACTATGATTTTATAAATGTACAGATAAACAATGCAGATCGGCATGATACACTATCAACATGTGATAATGTGGACAGCATGGTTGCCGTATTTTACGAGCATTTACATAAAATAATTGACCTTCATGTTCCAAAATCAAGGGAACTCCGGGGAACATATGCCAAATGGTTTTCTCCGGCTTTAATAAAAATGATTAGTACAAAAGATAAAAAACGTAAGAAATATAAAAAACACGAAGTCCCCGCGACTATTTCGAGTTTGGACTACTTCGAGAAAGAGTGAAGAAAAGAGTTAGGAATTATTGTAACAGTTATGTTACCTAAATTGGAAGTAAATTTACAAGTGATCCCAAATCTCTATGGTCGTTCATTAAAAACTATAATGGTAAACAATCAATATACCCACCCTCCATGTACTTGAATACAGTCCAAGCCGATAATCATACAGATATATATAATTTATTTGCTTCACACTTCGCATCCACGTTCTCACAATCCTATGGGAGCAGCCATTCCCAGGTTGATTCGCAAATGTTCAATTGCAATGTAATCACAAAAGTCGTTCTGGACAATAAAGCGGTTTCTAGTTCACTTAAATGCATAAAAGTGAATAAAAGTGCTGGTCCTGACGGTATTCGTCCATCTTTTGTTAAGATATACGCTAGTAGCCTAGCTGTTCCTTTAACAATTATGTATTACGAATCACTAAACACCTCAATATTTCCTGAATACTAGAAAAAAATCCAATGTTGTGCCGCTTTATAAAAAAGTCGATAAGTGCTCCATTAAAAACCACCGTCCTACAGGAATAGATACCCAACAATAGATATAAAGCTAACTGGTGTTATATTTCCACTATGGAGTGTTTATTAAAATTTTGTTACTATTGTCAAATGTTTATTGTTTACCAGATGTTTGTCAATTTGATTTGAGGTATCTGAAAGTAATTTCAGTTTTTATTTTGTTCATACTTTCTATCCTATTGTTGTCTTTATGCTCATTGTTTTTATGTATTATTCCACTGATTGTTTTGTGTAGTTTAATATAACATGTATAACTACAACTGTATATACTTTGAATGCTGTTTCTCACCTGCTATTGGCGAGTAGGCCAAAGTGTATTATGTATCCTTGTATTGAACTAATGTTAAGCGTATAGTCTATAACCTGTTGGTGTGCCATTTAAATAAATGAAATGAATAAATAAGTACGTAAGAAAGCATGCACAATCAGCATATAAACGTAACAAAACGGTATTCGCCTTAAATGTCGAGCTCACGTTAGCTACATACTTTCGAAAACTCTAACATTGGCACGGTTCTGGTGTCGACACGTCTACCGAGCTCAAGTACGCTCGTGTATGGAGTATTGCTGCCACCTTTGGGATGGATCTGTCAGGTTTCAGCTGGATGCTCTCTACTCAGTGCAGAAACGAGCCAAGAGACTAATAGGTAAAGAAAACCTGCCTTCAAAGCATGGAACACCGACGTCAAGTGGCTCGTTTAGCGGTGTTATACAAGATACATTTTGGGAAGTGTGCACTGCAGCTCCATGACCTGGTACCTGCAGCTCCTTTTTACCATCGGACGTCCAGACGTACGGCGGGTTTCCATCAATTTCTGGCAGACGTTCCGCTAACCAGAACGAACCGATTTTCATCATCGTTTTTAATTCGGACCGCCCAGAAGTGGAATTGCTTGCCTGCGTCTGTGTTTCCTGATGGTTACAACCTGAACCTCTTCAAATTTAATGTGAATAGGTATGTACTAGGCAAGCTTGCTACATCATAGGCCACATCGTTGCTTCCCATCAGGCAAGACTATGGCCAAAAGCTAG
>DWME01005797.1:0-14432 GCA_018244795.1 Parelbella ahira ahira | reverse complement strand
ATTAGAACATAGACAACGCTCGAACTGATTTTTTTGTGATTGACGATCGAATTTCGATCGCTACTGGGCCACTAGTATACGTAAAAACGTAGGAGTGTGAGGATTTAAGTCTAATGGTTAAGGTTAAATGTGTTTATACTTTATTTAAGACACCAACGCGTTTGAATCGCGGCATATCAATGCCATCACTGAGTACCCTGTTACGTTTGACCTCTATTAGTAAATAGAGGTGCATATCCAGCAGCGGTCGACCATTCATCTATTCAATCATTATCAAACAAATCTCAGGACAGTGCAATTGTGCAAAGAAGAACTGCAACCGTACTAAACAAACTAGAACAGAAAAGAATACATAAAAAATGGAATAAACGCAGAAATTCAAAACAATTAACATACTACTTAAAGGCAAGTGCATTTCTCGAATCATATCTCACTGTATTTGCAGACAGAAAGCACGTGAAAATGTGCATTGCCTTTCCTACAGACATTGCATTCCTAATTACGTCGTCGTCACCTTCGACAGCCTATTTCAGTCCACTGCTGGACGTAGGCGTGCTCAATGAGTGTTATTGTGCCCTGTCTTGCGCAAAAAAAATACGTGTTCAATGTGAATAATATCAGTTGATTGAGAGTGCGCTAATGAAACTTCGGAGCAGTGGAAGGAAGAAGACAGTAAATCGAAGTTACAGAGGAATGATAATGCTTGCAAATATCCGTGCGCCTGCAAGTTGCAAGTACCTTCTGTGCTTGGGGCACGCGCTGGGCGACGCTGCTGAGCAGGGGCGGTAGGCTCGTGTACAAAACATGGATGGTCTGTGGATTTTTGGCGTCATTCAGTAACAACTTTCGCCAGGTTTTTTCAAGGTTACATTTTATTGCATAAAAAATCACCCTCCCGGTAACAAGGTGAAGAATGAAGAGGTTGAAGTGTTTCGAGAATCCAAAGCTAAGCTATCGTGTTTGATTAATAAAAAGAAAAATGGAAGATCGATGGGAACATTTTTGCAGCGAAGAGGAAAAAACCTACATTACATTTTTATAATACGACCTATATATGTATATGTAGATGGTGACACGTGGGTGAGCAACAATAATACAAGTAGACAAAGAATACAAATACTATTCCATGTTGATTCACACGTGCAAAATGTATGAATACAGTATTAAGAAGATATTTGGGTATTACGTAGGTATATGCCTGTATATTTTATACATACCTACAGTAATATGCTATAAATATCACAATGAAAACCTTTACTGGTACGTTATATATATTTAACCTTTATATACTATACTTTATTTTGCATTAAGTACAGAAATGCAATGCATATCATTATTTCGAAACCAAAATGAATGCGCGCGGACAATATATAAATATGTCTAATGTACCTTCGCTGAGCACCTATTCTATTATTTTTATTGACTTGGTAGGTAGGTACTTAAATAATAACTCGTGGAATTGCAGAAAGTGAAATTAGAAATTAGAATAAGAATCAAACAATCTCGTCGAACAAACTATATGGTTGAACTGCTATATAATTATATGAACATATAATTTTAGCGATCGGTGTACCAAGTTACGATGAACTGCGCCATACAAGGTTAATTAAAGAACTAATAATGTGTTCGCATTGTTCTCTGATCGACATAGATTGTCATTGAGCTGTGGGAAACAGATGAATGAAACTTGAGACATACCACAGACAAGAGTATGGACAAAACACTAGAGGGAACCAAGAGAAACGCACATTTGCAGTCGATATACAAATTAGTTGCCAAGAACCTAGAAAGACAATAAAAAACTAATTCGAGTCTTATACCTTAAATGCCCCGGCGATTAGCAACAATTTCAGTATGAGTAGCGTTACTCCAAGGGTCTTGATCCCCACGAGAGCGGCCACCACGGCCCACGTGGCGGCCATTCCCATCTGGAACGCGAGCGGTATGAGAGCCTGCATCATCTTCTTCATCGGTCTCCCGAACGTTCTACCTGTAAAAATAATATAGTTTTTAGTCAATTTTAGCTCAGTAGGTACCTCTCTGCTTGGAATAGTAAGTTTTTAGATTGCATTACCGATTAAATAATAGATTCATCAATAAATTGGTCAATCATTCAACCGATCAACTGATTAATTGATCGATCAATCGATCAGGGAACATACGAATTTTAAGCATTTTAAGAGATTATCATAGATAAGATCTACAAAAATTCTTCAATAGAGAGACAAGACAGCATGTCGTATTGGTTAGCGATTATAACACATCTTAGTCAGCGAATAGATATTTAGCTCCTAGTCTCTAGCTAACTGGAACTCTTAGATAGAGTTGGGCCTAAGGTAAAGGGCATCCTTCCAAATGGAGAAATAGATAGTCGGAAACACTGATAAGTTCCCTTTTATAGAACTGCTTGATATGCATTTAAGGACATAATGCAGAACTTTAAGATTTGGCTGATTTTCAATGTTTTCTCTTGCTCTTGCAACTTATATTTTTAATCGTAAAAACGCAAATAAATGTTTTATGCCTGCCAGTGTTGAAACCATAGACAAGAATATTAGATTAAAATTTAAACGACCGGGCATTATTATAAAATTTCCCGAATGAAAATGTACGTGTAATTGACTTAATTATTTTCATAAAAAACGTGAAAGCGGTCTGTCTGTGGCCTGTGCGGTATTACCGTCACGAAGCTATTGCTGTATGGAATTGTTACCGTACCAATTAAACTGGTCTACTTTCTATTTTTAAGTACACGGTAATATTATAATAATTGCAACACTATAAAACATATCTAGAAAATCCAATTGACACTCCATTTAACTACCATAAACAATATATACATATATATTTCATTGTAGGTGAGTGTCGATATTTTGATTTGATATTTCTAGAATGCATTAGCCTACTAGTTTTTTGGCAACTGAAGTTGTCGTAAACTACGCGATATTTAATGGGTTTATTGATATTTTTGCGGAGTCTGATGATAATAGCGAGGTAGCATTCATAGGGAGCAAAGAACTGGCAACTATTTCGTAAAGTCGCATTTCGATAAGCGTGAAAATTCCGCGGCGCTGCCAACATTTTGAGAATCTTACCTCACAAAGACATTTTAGATGAAGTACATGTAGGTACATATTTTATAATTTTTTTAACTATTAAAATTCTAGTAGGTTCTTACACTTGTAAGCAGTGTAAATAAATATATTATTAATACGTTATTCGTAACAAAAACAAAAGAAAATACGCGTGAGGTTAAATTAATACATATACATATATGCAAATAGGACGTATTTAGCTCACAGAGGTAAGTCGAGCGTAAACGACCGAGTGACCGTCAAACCGACAAATATTGATTTCCCTTCGATATCGGCAGAGTGCCTTCAACTCGCTTATACATGTTTACTATAGAGGTCACCACATCAACAAGGTGTGTCCATGACATATATAGCGCTGATCGTTCCATCTCAAAATAATTCGATCTTCATCAGCCTTTTAATGACCACTGCTGGACAAAGGCCTTCCCTAATCGTTGCCACTGCTTCCATTCCTGGGTCTGTCAGTCTGAATCCAGCAGCTCGGTAAAAGGAGCCTAGGTCTAAATAACTAGAAGAATTTAAATATACCTAGGTGTGGAACGGAAAAGGTTGACTTGATATGGACGATGATGAAATATAGGTCATTGTCAATGAATATTGACTAATTCTTTCTGTAAAGCGCCTACCAGAAATTAACTGGTTTTTCGTATAATTTATTGTCGATTTACATGGAAATTATTACCTCGTCACGTGACGTTATGAGAAAAAAGCGGCGAAGGTCAAGAATCAGTCTAAAGGAACAAAATAAAAATGAAAAAAGGAATAATTGACCGAAAATGTAGTAAAAATCTTGAGTTATTTTCGGGCGTATTTTTGGGTTGTAAGACGGTAGAGAACGTGATGATGCAATGACTCCAAAGTCCTCAAATCAGCGGTTTGTCATACATAGGCAGAAAATATCATCCAGGCACAATAAAATTTAATAACAAGCTATCAGCAGTAAATTAATGTAAATCAATTGTCAATATTCAAATGTAAACTATACTTACAGCTGAATGTATTCATTATTAAGTAAACAATATGAAAACATTTACTATTAATGAATTACGTAAGACAACATCGCGCCTGTGTTTTCCCGAATGGGTAGGCAGAGGAGTGTAAACTTCCACGTATCACCAGTTATGTGATACGACCCAGGACCATACGACCATACGATCCATGGAATAGGGGACGTATTGACATACACTGGGAACGAATCTAAGTCTAACTGCTCTCATCTCGTTATTCATCAACGAAGAAGTAGGAGCCAATCGAGAAAATATTGAAAAGGTTCGCAAATTAACAAATAAATCTTATCAATGTAGTTATGGGAGAGTTTAAAGGCAAACTGGCAACACAGAGATGTAAAGAATCGGTAATTGATGCGCGGTCATACACGTCACGGAAGAAAAAACTAAATAGTTAACTTGTTACAATGTTAGAACCTCTATTTGACAAATTCGTTCTCAAAGAGATGCAAAAGGTGAGACCTGGCAGAGTATTACGAATACCCTTTATCTTTTTAGCATATTATTGAATGGACAAAAGATACCAAGTCAATAATGATAGACATTCAGCTCTCGGTAGATACTCTCCAGCCACCTCGTGTAGGAACCCGGATTAATGATGTAAAACGTAACATCTCGCCTGTAATCCCCGAAGGGGTAGGAAGAGGAGTGTAATACACTCCCACGTTTCACCAGTTACGTTTACGTCCCATGGAATAGGTGCTGAGCCTATTGCCACGTGTAATAATGTAATAAAATAATAATACTAAAGTAACAACGTACGTTACAACGCGCACATGTAAAACGACTAGAACGCGATAAAACAGTTTGCAATGCAAATCGAATAATGACTTCCTGTAACGATTGTCGTTAGAAAATCCGTGAAATGTATAATTGTACGGAAATTATAACTTTTACGTCAACGTTAACTACATAAAGAGCGGTGAATTATTGGCAGATCAGATCATCAGCTCTCAGATCAGATATTTGACTTGCAATACTAAAGTTGCCCGCCTATTGGAGAACCCGATTGATTTAATGTATGGTTGGTTGTTTGAATGCTCCATATTATAGGTTCCTATATACGAGCATTTAGGTAAACTAGGGCTAATTACCGTTTCGCCAGTTACGTTGACGTCCCATGGAATATTGATGACCCTATTGTCATACACGCGGGCACATATCCAGACACTGAGTACCCGACCCGAGATTTGAACCCGGAATCTTTCGATCGGCAGTTGCGCTTGCAACTACTCGACCGACGTGGCTGTCATATATAGTTTACTACATATCGCAGTATAATGCGGACAAGTGTTGATTTTTTACACCGGCTCTGCGGGCTATTACCGACTGCCACACATTCACAAATCTACGGATTTCACCGCGCATTGGGGCTAATCGATGTCCTATATTGGTAATCCAGATTCTATAGAGTTACGAACACCTACAGTGTTTTCTACCGCAGCCGCGCTGGCGATCAGAATTACGGAAGCTTGTTATTATTATATCGTCACGCCAGTTCCCTCACGGGGTCGGCAAAGAGAGTTATCCTTACGGACCTGCCGTAATTCTTCCAATCAATCTCCTCACACATGCACGCCGCTTTCAGAGACTTCTTAGCCCTCCATCAGTCAGATGTTGTTACCAGACTAAAAAGTTATATCATTTGGTAGACAGCATTTATACTCCTTTTTTTAGTAATAAATCTATTAATAAATATGTGAACTAAGTACGAAATGATCTAATGTGAGCATTCTGTATAGTAGTAGTCATTATCACACATATTACAGATATACCTACATTGTATTTCGTATTATGTGTACATGATCACCATTCAAAAGCATTAATATTAATGTAGGTGATCACATGACAATACGAAAGATCGATCGAGGAATACCTGCATTTTGCAAGATCACTGATATTAAACGTAATGAATCTCGTAGATATCTACTGCGGTGTGCCAATCAAGTTGAATGGTGAGTGAGAGACGTCGCGGACCAATGCGTCAGAAAATTGCTGGAGTCTAAAAACTATTGGATGAGAGAGTGACTTAAATTGAAAATTGTTTTTCGCTCCACCTCAAGGAAATTTACCACAACTGCAGACGAGAATACTTGTAACTTGTGGGATACAGGAAAAATGTATAGATAAAAATAACTACAAACATCTATAAACCAGTTTGATGTTCAAAATAAAATACGTGTAAGACGCGCTCTAAAACGCCAGGAACTTTGGTAAAAAAGTATATCGCAAATTTGGAAATCCCATTATTCGATCTGGTTAACCCTACCCGGCCGTCTTTCGAAACTGAACAGTTGATCCACAGACATGCATTTAAAAGATGTATTAAGGTTTAAATGGCTTGTACAGAATTGCCAAAAACTCCATTCTCTATAAACGCCCCTTCAAAATAAAGGACATGTTTCGTGATCTACTGTTCTTAATCTTATCAAAGCTGCTCCAAGAATTTGATTTTGGGATCATCATCATTAGCCTATCTCAGTCCACTGCTGGACATAGGCCTCCCCAATAAGCGCCATCACGCCGTTTTCAGCTTGCCGCATCCAGCATCTGTCTGCAATAACGATTCTGAAAAATCACCCTATTCAGGCGTATGCACCTTGAGTCTCAAGACACAAGCTAATTTAGTTAAAAAATTAGCCCTGCCCGCCTGACGGTCATCAACACTGTATTTGCTTCTATTTCTGCTAGTGCATAGAGAATATTGATCATTGAATTTTTTTGTAGACGATTTTTCGAAGCTCACGCGAAGCCGCTAATTTACCGCTATTAAACATGTGATAATAGTCTTAATGTTGCCATTATTCCATTACGTATTGCATTAAGCAGATTAAATGAAATTCGGTTTAATTTTTTTACCGAACAATTACATAATTTTGAACCGTTGTTGTTAAATAAATTATGTCCATTTGGGTATGTTTTATTTTGGTAATTAAGTTATCTCAAATAGCACCTAGAAATGTAGAGCTTAATGATTATATAGATTTAAACGATAACTATTAGGAAACACCGGTATATTTAATATCATTTTGTGTTTTTTTTAACGTTTAGGAAGTACATTTGCTTCCGGTTGAGCACAATTTCCGTTACTTATGAAAATATCAAACTGTAAAACTCAAGTTACAACTTGGACTACTTCACAATGTATGCTCCAATAATAAAATGACGAGTTAAAAACACCCGAACCGCAAATACTAATTTAGATGAGCAAAAAAAGCAATTATAAAATATTTAGTTATAAAACTATAAAAGGCGGTCATAGTCTGCTGATTCGAATATCAGCCTTTGGGTCTCTCGCCTTTGAATTCTGAGACATAGTTTAGACTATACTAAGTCATGAGAGTTTTTAAGTTTAACTATCGACTTAAGTAAGGGTGGAGGAAAATATCGGAAAGAAACCTGCACAACTTAGAACACTCTGTAAAGTTCTCTAAGGCGTGTGAAGGCATTCAGATACAACACAAACTTAAGCCTTCTGATTATAAGTGGCGATCCGTGTGCAACAGTGGGGCGATAAAAAGTTTTATGTCGATGACGATTATAATGATGATGAAATCTTTGAAAAAAGAAAAACAATATCTTTTTATTGCTCGTTCCTAATATTGTCGTAACCATCAACGTTTTGATATATTCAATTAATTTATCATTTCCATTTTTTAAACTTACCAACTTCTTCTAATTCTGTAGTTTCCTCGTACTTTTTATCATTACTCGTTTGCCTATTTACAAAACTAACATTGCTATATTCCACATCGTAATTTTTGGTTTTACTTGCTAAACTATTTCTTATCTTAACATCACTAGCACTATTTATGTTCGCTGCAAAACTGGAACACAAATTAAAAAGTAAAAATAAAACGAGGAAAGTAAACCGACTGTCCATTTTGATTGTGCGTCTACTTTCCAAGACGTGAAAACAGGGTATGAACCATTTTATGATCTCCTTTAAATCCATCATTGTTTCTTATGTAATTTACGCGGGTTTGGTTACTAAAAACGGACGCGGAAGTAAAAAAATATGTGCGGACGTCATTTCGCGCCGAACGTAATGTCAAAACTAGCGGCGTGCTGCTCCCTGCGCGCGCCATTTCTTCTTTCACCGCGAACCGTTACATACTTGCGCTGAGTAAACGTACCTTAAACCGAACTTTCGTTTTTCATTTAATATTCTCGTCCCGTTTTTCCGTAACTAATACATTAGTCAAATGCTCAAGTACCTAACAATATATGAATAATTGGGTAAACAAATACGTTACAATGAAGGAAATTAGAAAGTTAGACATCGTTTTACTTTCAAGGAGCTCAGTCATGCATATTTTACCGGAATACCGATTTAGGATTTCCGGTTTTGGTCAACACCTGCGTAACTAGTTATTGTTAAAACATATTATTATTTTATTTTTCCCAATACATTGCCAGACTACATTCACGTGCTTAACTCGTAATAATTGAGATATTCTTATATTCGGTTTGTATTACTAAGGTCATGACGTGTCAAACCCCAAATGTAGGTGTAAATAATGCTTGAAGGAGCTTTTAATGCCCGTCTACTATACTCTTCAGAACAATAAAAATTAATGAAAGCAATGATCTGCTGTGAGTAACGTGGAGAATTACGTGGTGCAGATAACGGCAGGTATCCATCAAAAATGGTCAAGAGCAAGGTAACCGAAAGAAAGTATGACATAAAACCAGTTAGGTTACGATTATAACGAAATAAGACGCTGGTGACGCTAGCATGGATCTGTGAAATGATCATGTAAATACTGAAGTGAAAGGCAATTAGGGCTGATCTGTGATGGGTAAAAATTCACTTAAATTTGTAGTACCACACTAATTGACGTCCTCTCGTTGCAATTCAAATCAGTGAAGACTACGATAGCTGGTCACTGATTAATTTTAAAAGGTGCTGGTTTGTTTAACTTTAAAAATGTTTTCGTTAGTGGGGACGTGCAGGCCATGATTACGAATATTACGACACGAGGCTAGTCATGTTATCATGAAATATATGTATCTACTACTACGTCCTTGTGAAAGTTATCGTGGTAAATAAAATGTAAGAACCGAACTTGAGTTCCGAGTCACTGTTCCGGCAGTTCTCGAGCGAGGGGTTGGCGAGCTATATTACGTAAAGCGTTCAATTTAGAATGAAAAGGATAATAATGGTTCTGTATAAATTATTTACGCGCTTGTGGGCCTTGGCCTTAAAATTTGACACGACGCGTCGCTTCAACTCTACTGGAGTGGGAATTGGGGCTTAGAAGTTAGAACTCTCAATATTTGTAACTTCCTCTGGCGTATTTACGCAATACTTAACCGTTACTTAAACAATTACCATTTGCAATTGTTGGCAAGTCTGCTTTAAAAACCATAAATATATAGTATAAATAAATTGTGTAATAGACCTACTTGAAAATACTATGATTCTTATATTGTTCGTGAAGTTTATCGTTATTAAATAACGCATAAATGTATCTACATATATAATGAACTTGAACATATTATTGTATGAAGGTTTAAAGAATTTAGAAAAAGCAGTTTTTCTAGAATAATTCAGTGTGTCAGTAGTGGAGTGAAAGTGATTGCGTGCTTGTTAATATGTATGCAGGAAGTCGAACATCCCAACCGGTCTGATTGAGTTTTTTTGCGTTTCGCGCCAATAATTAATTATACTTTAATGTATGACGTTGAGCACGTATTTGCTAGTATTTCCGATTTCGAATACACGGCTCGCGTGATTGGTCATTGATGACGTAACAATGAGCGTTATTAAAAGAATAATTTTCTAAAATTTCATTTGAAATTTTCTATATTTAATTTCAATTCTATACATTCATGGGATGTTTGGTCAAGTTGTCGTCAGACAAGTGATTTTTAATTATTATTATGCACACCAAATGCAATGTACCTGTATGTTTAGTCTTGACGCGATTTAACTATAGGTATTAGAAATGGGCTTGTTTTGTATGTTTAATTTTTAATCTTTAAACACATGACACGCTTTTTCTATATTAGTAGCGAAGTGGTTGTTTTATTTTAATTTTTTATTAATTTAGTTTTTTTGTCTCTATTGAAATTTTCTGTTTAAAAAATATAACCAGAAGAGTCGTGTCCAATAGTGAAACAATAAAAAAGATGATGATAATAATTTATAAATCAAACTAGTGACATCGACAATGAAATAGATAATTTATTGTGAAACATTACAATAATAGCTTAAACCAACTTAGGCTAAAAGTGTTATTATAGTAAAAAACTAAGTCGACATTTGACAATGACGTTATGGAATTTAAAATTTAAATATACATTCATTAAAAATCAATTAAAATCATAAGTAAACGGGTAATATAAAATAAATAAATTTGAATTTCAAAGAACTTACATTTTCAAAACATTCATTAGCCATAACATAATGACTTCGCAGGACATGTAGGGCGCCATATCGTCTATTGTTCCTTCACATCGCCGACAGGTGTCGCTGTGACGATTCGTATCGAATAGGACAGTCATTTTGGCGCTCGGTTATATAATGGCCAGAACCGAATGATGTATGATCCAAATTTTCTATTAATGTTTATTGAATATTAATTGCTAAAAATAAGTCTAAAGTGTCATCGTAGTTTGACATTTGCCAATTGTCAGTTTTTTTTTTTATTTCGTGACTACATGGATTCAAACCTTTTGGAATTACAGTTCCATACTCAGAGTATAACATTGGGATACTGAAAGCACTAGTACATAGAATAACGATATATATACTATATGCCTAAAATATTTCAATGTACATATCCAATTATGTCTAATAATGTCAGTTAGATATACAGCAGTAGAAAATGTCAAAAATCTATGGGTAAGTATGGCGCTTCAGCAGATTCCAAAGCTCACGGAGAAACTTATACTCTGCGTCGTAGAGACAAAGCATCTTAATTCTATATATTTTTACATGCAAAAAACTGATATACATACATATTATTATTGCCATCGTAAAGTAATCACATAACAAACAAAATAAACACAAAATATCAAACGAAAATGCTTTTAAATAAAAATAATTTTATTTTTTCAAAATAATAATGACAAACATAACCAAAATCATATGAATAACAATTTTCGTCCAATTAAAAGCTAATTCAAAGGATGTTTCCTCTAAGCATCTAAAAACCTTTCAAATATTCTAAACGTGTATATTATATTATATTATAACGCCGGAATGGCTTATTATTATTATTATTACTAACAGATAGAACCACATACATAAATATAGGTATACATGTATAGATCTTCGCCCTTTTGTTGTTTATACCTGAAAAACAAAACATTTACATAAGGTGAGATATAAAAGGGAGAAAAGCCAGCGGCTGAGGGAGACATACGGGTCCAACTCATTGAAGCGACACGAAGAGAGGAAGTAAAGTGTTTTTTATTAATGTTTGGGGAACTTATATTATAGTTACGAGTTATATTGAAATCAATATATTGGTGTTTGAACAGTGAGTGTGTCCTTGTTGGTAGTTAAGTTGTCTAGCAGATGTTTTTTGTAAACTGCAGATTCAATAAAGGTGTTTTAAGATTAAAAGATGTAGTTTGCGCAAAAACTATGACAGCCAGACAGAGAGAAACAAAACATAATGGGACTAAACTGGCCACAATGTAATATTATTTTCCTAGTAAAATAAAATAGCACAAAAATACTCGCAAATATATTTAAAAAAATGGCCGTGCTCGTACCTCACATCTGCTGCGTAGAATTACCATTCCAAGTGTTATTGTCGTCATCACTGGGCCGGTCCCCGGTCAGCCTGTGCACGTTGCCCCTCCGCCTCACCCCACTCGCGGTGCTGTCGGGCGGTGGTCCAGCGTTGGGCGTGGGCGGCGGCGTGGCCGGCGTGCCCGTGTTCGTGGACCGAGTGCCCGGGGCGCCGGGGAAGAACCGACTCCTTATCCACGAGTATATAGCGTGCGATGGGTCCAGGATTAAAATCGTGAAGAGGTGGGACATAAGTGCTGTCGAGGGAAAACTTAGCATAGTGTATATTTCGTTGCTTTGCCGCTAAAATAAATATTTATACAATTGGTGATATATACTTATGATTACGCCAGCTCTGTTACGGGGAAGGCAGAAAGTAGAGAATATCAGATGCTTTTATTTATACAACATGTATTTTCACTATATACGGCATGAAGGAATTCATACCTTCATGCAGTAGAGTGCAGCGTACGGTACATGAAGCATGAAGATATGTATGAAGGTGTACGCCATCGTACTGCGTATACCGCAGATTATTGCAAAGTAAGTTAGAACTTAATTCTTACTTTTTATATGATAAGGCTATCCTTTAACTACTATTACTACTACGCTTGATAGAGCCAGCAGATACATCCTAGTATGGAGCACGCATGTCTATTAAAAGTCTATTGACCCTTCGGAAACGTGTCAAAAGACATCTTGGGGCTCGAAAGGAAGATTTGAAAGAGGGAGCGCAACACTCACAGAAGATGGTGTTGAAGGTGGAGGGCGTGTCGACGGCGGCGGCGGGCGCGCGGCGCGCCAGCACCAGCAGCGCGGCCGACGGCGCCAGCTGCAGCTCGCGCAGCGTCGCCGCCGGCCGCGTCAGCTCGCGCCGCGGGAACGCCGTCCACAGCGCGAACGACGACGGCGCCAGCTGCGGCCGCGTGCCGTTACGTTGGCTACCCGTTACTCATCCTTGCTCAGCGATGGACACTATACTACGTGTAGTCAAAACCTTGCCATTGACCTTGGAGAATATTCTTAAAGCTTCGTGAAGCCAGTTATACTCGATTGATATTTTAATTAAACCCAAATTAGAAGTAATATAATACGGTGTATCTCACGTCGAGGTTGTCGGCGATGTAGCGCTGCAGGTCGGCGAGCGGCGCGGCGGCCGCGAAGTGCGCCGTGTGCGCCGAGCCGTCCGGCAGCTTGAACTGCACGCGCACGCGCGCCGCCGCGTCGCCGCTCGCTGCCACACACACACGTACGTCAAGCGACTACACGAAACGTAATGTTTGCACGCACACATACACACAAGTCAATATTATATAGCTGCGGGCGCACGCATACACACATCAAAAGTCTGTAGTAACCGTGCTCATCGTAATATATTTGTACACGCACCCACAAACACGTCCATATTATGCCGCTGAGAACTCACGCACACATACACATCAAGTTACCATAGCAACCGCACGTAGTACTACAGTGGCCCAGGCGCACGCACGTACAGACACTTCAAACGGGTATAGTGAGCGCACTTAACGAAATATCGCTGTACGTGCACGCACAAACATACTAATAGCATTTAATGTAACATCTTGGGACTACCTCTCCTATTGTTACTTAATCCTGATCTAACCCATGCATGTAATAAGACAGCTGATAAACTATTTGGACATATTCAATCAATAACTAATACAAAATTCATCGTTAATGAAAATGCATATAGAATTTCTTAACAAATATGTTCCAGCTAGACGTAGATACACCGATTGATTCAGTCAGAGATAGTATTGCTCCGCATAATATAATAAGCTGTCCGAAATTCTTCTACTCGACCGAACGCTTTACTCACTATCAGCGTGTTCGGCGTGAGCGGGCGCGTGCGCGGCAGCGGGCGCTTGCGCGGCAGCGGGCGCAGGTACGCCAGCGGGCGCGGGTACGCCAGCGGGCGCGGGCGCGGGCGCGGGCAGGTCACGGGCGCGGCGCTCGGCGCGGTCCTGTGCGATCTGTTGTAGAATACGCTGTCGAGCCATTTCGTTCTCTCGCCTCTCACGTTTACGATCCTCCTGTAAATGTATGGAAAGTATCAAATTAGGCTTAAAGTTCTGCTGTAGAACATTTATTGTATAGACTGACTAAATAGTAATTACCTACCTGTCCCCTACTCCCACGCGAAACATGGGGCTATGGGAAAAAACGCGCTGTGATGGTACACAAGGGCGCCCATTAAGGAAGGCCTACGTCGAGCAATAGACAGAGACAAGCTAACAATGTATATGTACTTATGTGACATACTTGTATCTGTTTTATTTCCTGATCCGCCTGCCACCGCTTCAGCTCGGCCACACCCTGGCCGGTCGCACGTCGCTCCATCTCCTTTTGTTTCTCCAACTAAAATTAAAATGCAGCCATACATTAATATAACAGGTAGGACGTCTAGAGAATATTTTTTATTTACATTTTTTTTGTACCAAAATTTATCCCAAAAGTCACAATGCTTTACACATGTTTCTACAAAGTTTTGACAGTTTTTTGCTATCCATATTATATATTAAAAACCTTAATATGCGTTTTGAGGACGATTTATAGTTG